>JBCEWC010005018.1:0-25865 GCA_038996855.1 Solanum aculeatissimum | reverse complement strand
AATGTAAATTTTAGGGACTAACTTGTAAAAATATTTTCTTATTTTACGCATTAGGTCCTTAGGACATTTGTATAAATCAAAACTTATATTTTTCAAACTTAATAAACAATATTTCCTCCCTCAAGGTTTGCAAAACCACCCTCAAATGCTTCATATGCTTATGTTCATTTAAGGAATAGATCAAGATGTCATCGATGAACACCATGATAAACATGTAAAGGTAGGGTTTGAATATTCTATTCATGAGGTCCACAAATATTGTTGGTGCATTGGTAGACCAAAAGACATCACCATAAACTCCAAATGCCCATACCTTTTCCAGAAAGCCATCTAGGGAATGTCATACACCTCACCCTTAATTGATGATACTGGACCGTAAGTCAATCTTGGAGAAATGTTTGGATCCTTGGAATTGATAAAACAAGTCATTTACTCTTGGAAGTGGATACGTGTTTTTGATGGTGACTTTGTTGGTTGTCGATAGTCTAAGCACATTTGGAGTGACCCACCTTTCTTCCTTAAAAACAATATCGGGGCATCCCATAGAGACCTACTTGGCCTAATAAAACCCTTTTCAACCAAATCCCTCAATTGCTCTTTTAGTTTCTTTAACTCCATCAAGGTTATTCAGTAGGGAGGAATTGAGTTAGTCAAGTATCGAGCACGAGCTGTATGCCAAAATCTACTTCTCTTTTGGGAGGAACATCAAACAACTATTCAGGAAAGACATTGGAAAACTCATTTACAATGGGGACCGACTCAAGAGAGGGGATTCGAAAGTGACATCTTCAACCCTTACTTGGTTGTAAATACATCCCTTGGAAATCATTTTATGGGATTTGAGATAGGAGACAAACTGATCTCTACATGAAGAACTACTACCCTTCCACTAAAGAACATACTCATTTGGGATTTGGAATTTGACTATACGAGTGTTATAATCTATAAAAGCATAGGAAACATGCAACTAATCAATTCCAAGTATGACATCAGAATCAATCATAGAGAGCTCTACAAAGTGATAAGGAACAACTTTATGCAAAATTGAAATAGGATAACCTCTATAGACTCTTTTTACAAAAATGGACTCCACTACAATAGTACAAACTTCAAAAGGCTCACTTATTATGTAGGGACATACATTGAATCTATTTTCAAGAAATAGAGTTACAAGTACAAATTGGCTCCTGAAACTATGTGAAACCCAGGCACATGCAAGTGTACGTGGTCATACAAGTAGTAAAGTAACTTTGTTCAGAGTTGGGATATCGAACCCAAAGGAATTTAATGAGACTTTTGGCTAATTTTCAATGTATCACAATTAATTACATGACACAAAAAGATTGAATTGTGATAATTAGTAGAAACTATAACTACAAATATTAATCTAAAAATGATTAACTCTTTAATAAAAAATTTACTCAATCAAGAAGAGATTTTGGGATTGTAGCTTTTATGGACATATGTTTAATACTTCTCACTTTGTCTTCCAATGTATTATCTAATTGTTGTTTACAAGGTTAATTTTATAATCATGGTCTTTCGACCTCTAATTGCCTACTCTTGTTGACAATCTAACTACATCGTTGAGATGGGATATGCATGAACCAACAAAAATGCATTAAATCTATCTTCTTATTTTAGAACCAAGCAAGGTATATAGGTAGGTGTCACAAATGTCATATATACTAATTATTCTAGAAATTCTACATTAAACAAGCTCCTTATACTCTGTGTCTATCTCCTCTTCATCTTCTGAATTCAAGGTAGACAACGCGTGTATTTTAATATTGGCCAAACACTAAAATAGTGATGCAAGAAATACAGGAGTAATCATATTGAATAACCCATTATCAACCAAAGAAAGGATAATCTATAACATAATCATGTGACTACAGTCCTAGAATAAGGAAATTTAGCTACTCATGGTTCGTATCACCAAAACAAATAGTTTCATGAACATTCAATGAATGAAATTAAGAGAAGAAAGGAACAAAATTCAACCCTAGAGTGGTGTTCCTCATTGTTCTCCTCATTCCCAACTAAAGATTTAGTGATGATATAAATAAAAATTACAAGTCTAGCCATTTAATATTGTTTTCCTAATTTTTCAACAAATGCCAAAGTCTGCAATGCGACCTTGTTTGATTACAGTGTATTTTGCCTTTTTGTAGATTTTGGTCAATTTTGTACTATGATCATACCAGTCTGTGATGCGTACTAGGTCCTCCTAAGTGTATTAGTGCACGTTTGTAGCTCGACAACTTTTGTCCTATCTTCAAGCACCTCTGTGACGTGGAGGGTTTCCTTGTCAGTTTATTTTTGCAGCTCTTTGCTCTTTTTCCTTGGTTGTGTTTCCTCTTGTTTCATGATCTTTAATTTGGACATCCATCGTTTACTTTAAGACCTGAAAACACAACAAGAATCACTTTTTTGCCATGATTATCTTATAATCATCAAAGGGACATTAAAATAACCTGAACTTTAAGCTTTTTCCCTTAGACTAAATCATAAATATGGGTAAATTTTGCTATTAGGCACATAAATATGCCTAAGATCACCACCCCACACTTATAGCTTTGTTAGTCTTCAAAAGAATTATGACACATGCATGAACACGACACACTTTTTCACAAATAAGGTAGTTTAATTAGGCCACAAGTATTTGCTTGAAGGCTTCATTATACAACATGTTAGAACAATGAACCACAATGGCTAACCCAACACTACCTAACCTCCGAAGTAGACTCTACAATGCACACGGACTCATGTAACTTCTTTAATTTGATTTAATCACAATTATCACTCCTTCAATGATCATGTGCCAACACATGAAGAATTACCCATATGCACATAATTATATGAATACAAACAATCATGGGTGTGAACAAATAGGCTCTCACTCTCCCAAGTGAATTCACATGTTGCTCACAATCATCATAGCTTACCCTTAACATATTTTCTCACACAAATAGGAAGATTAGTATTATGGATCACGTAAGAAGTTTTTGGTTGTAACGTAGGTTGGGTGACAGGTAGGTATTATCTTTAGGTATAAATAGTGGCTCAAATCCCAAGTGCTTTACTACACTACTTGCTCCAATTATGCACACATCTTTTACTACCTCATTATCGTTCCCCTTTCATGGACTACCCCTTTTTATTTATTCAGAATATTCTACTTAGCATTATATATATATACACATTATTTTTTGGCAGTCTTTTTGGACCAGAAAGAAACCAGTTAGCGATGCGGACTGGTCGCAAACCCTTCTGGTTCCTTCCTAAAAAAAAAATATATATTTTCAACCAAGACTCATTTTCGGGGCACCCTTTTAAAGTTTTATCCCTCCTTCGTGCTCTTTCTCCTAAGGTGCATAGGATTTTTGGATCAAACTTATGGTCTCATGAAAAAAGGGGATAGGCTTAGTATGTAGCTATCAAATAAAGAGTCAAAGGCTCAAAGGTGTTGTCAGAGGGTATCTTTCTCAAGGTAGGTTCTCATAAAGGTATAAAATGAGGATGTCAAGGAAATGACTAGATCACTACCTATGTCTACTGCCTACTTAGTTTTGTACACATACCAAACAAGTTCTACCAATTACTAACAAAATGAAAATCAATAAACCTCACCTATACATTGCACATGCTCATTTCAAGACTAATAACCATCATAATCCTTACATGGAAGTCATAAGATCAAAATTAAGCATATATATAAGAATCTACAATAAAACTCAAGTGTCTTGAATTATCCATTTTCATGCATTTCAAACTTATCATTGCATTCTCACTATGAAATAATGTAAACCTTTGCAAGAAATCACACATACGACACTAAGTTAATGAATACCTTTAGGAAGGTCATTATCCATCCATCATAGGGCCCCGTCACTCAATTATGACTTGACAAAATTAAACACACAAGGCTGAAAATTAAAGTCAACATCCTAATATATATACATAAACATAGAAATATATTGTCTTAACATCTTAGAAAATACATAAACATAAATTGTTTATACATAACCAAGGATGAATTATCCCCACTGCACACTTAAAAATTTGCACTCCTCCCAGTGCAATTACATTGTGAACTAAGTGAGGTAAAGATACTCCCCTGAATTATTCATCTATACCACCCTCTCTTGGTGCTCCCTCGAGATGCAGAGGTGGATCGTTCTCCGAATTCTCCTTAGAATTAATGTTTGACCTAGCTCTCACATGATCCTTATTTGTTGGGACATCATCATCCATAGGATAAAAGAATCTTGTCCCAATCCCTAGCATTGCCTTCGTATGAACATTCAACGAGTACTAGAGCTCTACTTGATATAGCTTATCATATGTAGATGGGCAACCACTAGTTGTGTGACATAGCATCTCCAAACCATACATCCAACCCATGATCATCTCATCCCTGTATGCCCACTCCTAAAACGTAAGTGTAGGCCTAAACATCTATTTGGACCCTTAGGTGTTTGTCACATTGAAGGGCATAGTAGGGATATTGGGAAAATAGTTCAGAGCCTCCTTAGGGATACCAGCCAGTTGACAAAGCAAAGTAATTAGGCACCAAGTGTATACCTACAACCACAATGAACTCGAGCCTTCCTTATAGATGATTTCAACACGGACCCTATGTTGATTTCAATGCCTTGCATCAAGGAATACACTAAGAAACCTATGCCTCTCGTGACCGCAGTAAAGTGTAGGCCTGGTATAAGGTTGTGCATCACGATCTTAAGCCACACCCGCAATGTTTATCCCCATAAGAGTTATAGAAGGGACCTTAGCAGTCCCCAAAATCAAATTTATTGCAAGAGGTGACAGATGGACATTGATGCCCTGCACCTGTAAGTGTGTGCAAATATTTGGTTGGAAGTTTGCATAAAACTCTCGTACTATGCTCAAATTACAAGGTAGGAGGTCATGGAAAATAAATTCCATGTTTAGCTACTGGATCTGCCGCATAATCTGAGGAACTTCTCACTCCAAGCTCTCTAAATCAATGGGGACATCTAGGAAATACTTGGCTTTCGAGTGTGTGCAATACCACTTTCTTCTAAATAGAAAAATAACACTAGTGCTAAATTGGAAACTCTGACTGTTAATGAGTGTATAACTCACACTCATTTCTTATTTTTTTTCTTATGATTTTATGTTGTTACTTTCTTAACTTGAGGCTAATTATACTTTGAATGGTGTATATTTCAGGTACATATGCTCAAAATAGAGTTTTGCTGAGAAGAATTAAGATTAGAGCTTAGATGGCAAAAAAAGGAGCTTAATTAAAGACAAAGTGTACGTGAAAAAAATTACTCTCTACGAATGCAGAGAATTGGATCTGGAAAGGGCATAAACACGCCTAGCACTGGCATGTAGGCGGAGCACATGAAGGCAACTATTTGCAATTGTGGAATGCTGAGGTGCAAACACGAAGGTTTAACTTAAGTTGACCTCTGCGAACGCGATCAAAGCTCCACGAACACAGAGTACTTGTGCGACCTACATCAATGAAAAATAGAGAATTCATAATTTTCAGTCCCAAAAAAGATATATATGCACTCCCAACCCTTATTCTTGATTCTTTACATACAATCAATCACTGAACGTTCCTTCATATGAAAAAGAGAAAAGAATACACACCTTAGTGTAGATTTTAGTAGAGGATGACGATTTACAACAAGTTTTCCATAAATTTTTGAGTGGATTCAAGAGTGTGAGCTTCACTTGTATTTATCTTTCACTCACTCTTTCTTTCCTTGTTCTTGAATGCATAATTTGTAGATTTAATTGAGTTTGAATGTTAAATTTTTTATGGGTCTTGATTAGTTCTCTTGCTTTTATGATTAGTTAATGATTTACTTGCATATCACGTGGGTGTCTCCCTAATTGCTTTGATTGAATTCAATTGATGTATGGGTTCATGCTTACCATTATGATTAACTTATGGTTTGAGGTCGCGAACTTGAATCAAGCTTAGATCTTTTATTATTGATTTAATTTGAGTGGTTTAAGGGAGGGTTTATGTGATAGTCATGTGTTTATGTGTTCAGTTCCTTAAAATAGGTCTAATGACTAATGTTTTAAGAGTTTTGCACATGAGGTGCTCAAGCCAGATGTGTCTTTGAGTAGCTTGCATAAGAGGCCGTAACAAGCTCTTGCAAAATACCACATTGTCATAATTGGAGTATGGTTACAACAACCTAGCCTACCCATAGAGTTAATCTGATGCTAAGTATGATAGATCAATTGGATTTTGATTGATTTCTATATTCTCTATCCTTGCTCCCTTGATTGATCAATCCTCACCCACTTTCTCTTAGGCGTAGTCCTTAGCTTAGATGTCACCCCAATTAGTTAGAACCTTGCTTGGTACTTGCTAGTCAAATCAAAATTAGTAGCTATCAACCCTTATCAAACTCAGTCGCTGACACATTATTCCCTATGGGATTCAACCATGACACTATTGTTGGGTAAATATGCTAATGATGATTGCCCCTACTTTCATTAGTGATGTAGGCCTAAACATCATCAAAAATAGTGTCATTACCGAGGAACAATAGGCGTATTGAGTTGATTTAGGAATTGTAGTTTACTTTTTTTAATATGATTTGTGAGTATTTCTTTTTGTTTTCTTTATTTTTGCTTTTTGTGTTATGGGTAATTCTAATGAATGCTTAGTTGATGAATGTAAGCCATATTTCTATCTCCTTCGGAGTGTAGCATTTCATGGTGAGAAAATTAGTGTTGAGGATAAGAATGGGGACAAGAGCGTTGTGAGTCAAGCTTGGCTCACAGACTTATGTCTAAGACTTTCCAAAGAAGTGGCTCAAAGAAACTAATTGCTCAACATGAGGGATGATCTTAAATGCTTGCTAGTTGCAAGAGGCTATGAGGTGGACCATTTGAATGGGAAGTTGATGTTTTGGAGGTCAACTTGAAGCTAAGTAATGGAGTAAGTAAGGCTCTTGGCCCAATGGTTATCAACCTTGAGTTGGAGTCTGAAGAGGAAGGAGTGGTGATTAATGTTGAAGAAATATTAGGCCAATATATATCATCAAGGACAATAATCATCCAAGAGGCAAAGTTTGAGGAAATGATACTAAAGTTGTAAGAAAAGTCATGGAGTTCATTTATGGAAACTTTAGTTCGTTAGAAGTTGAGAGTGTCATTTGCTTGGGGGCCATGGAAAATGAAGTCCAGCATGAAAGAGGTTACCTGATATTCTCATGTCTACCCAAAGAACCTAAAAAAGAATTGATGTCAATTTGGGTAGACAATTCAAGTTCTGAAAGTGGAGAGACCGATGGAAAATCTTTATGGTCTCTAATCATCCCCATGACCCTAACCTAAAGATTATCTTGAAATTAGGGAGAAGAGTTATCGCCTCAAAGTGGAAATACAAAGAGGGTGGTGAATCAATTTTGTTCATATTTTAATTTATTAGATTAATTTTTGCATTTGGAATTTTTAGTGTAGCTTCTTATTTTTATTTTTATTTTTAGCTAACCCTCATGAGTTTCAAGTCTTTGATAATGGTTTTGCACAGGTTTGGAAGTGTCAAGTTGTGTTGAGTTGAAGATTTGGGTGGAAAAACCATCAAAAATGGGAAAAAGATGGACCAGGGTCATTTTGACTGCACTTCAGGGCCCAACCATTGCCCATCACACATGGGCGGATCGCCAAAAGAGACTTGGGACTCCCCAAAGTTGCAGAAACTCAGCCTAGGTCTTGCACCCAATTGAGCACCGCAAATGAGGTCTTATATCCGTGAATGTGGAGTGTGCATAAAAGGCAATGAGGCACAAATACGCCCATTTGTCTGGAATGGCAGAGTACTAACGTGTGCAGTTAAGTAAAAATACAAGTCACTTGTGACTTTGTCTTACACTTTTAGAAACGAAGAGCATGAACATGAGTTAAAAAAATAGTGTGAGGTAAATAATTTCTCAAGAATCTTTCATCTCACAAATCTTCAAGAAAACCTCAAGTTCTTCTTTCTTAATCCATTTTGGTTTCCATTCAAAGATATGTCCACCTACTCTATCTCCATTTTTATTCATTAATGGTGATCTGTGCAATCATGAAAATTTCATGATAGTGGTGATGTTTCTTTGCTAAGTCCTTCTTTCCATGGTTGTGAAATTATGAAATCGTGTAGGTCCTATCCATTGTTGTTTTCTTGGCTTCACATTTGTTCTACTGTGGTGTCTCACCTTTAGGCATTATAGGATGTCAATTCTTGTGCCTAAATGTTGAAATTTGAAAAGAATTGTGGTGAAAAATGTTGAGTGTAGTTTGGGTAGTGATTGTATGTTGTTGGGGATAGATTTGGGGGTGATATTTTTCAAACACGATATTATAAATGTGTGCCTATCATGTGTTCAATGAAATTCCTATGGATATCTGGAAATTTGGTGCTAGTCATTGTAATTCTTTGTGAATGCGGACACTACACTGTCAACGTGGAAGTTATGGAGACTCTTACTCTCTGTGAATGTAGATACCCTTCCATGAACTGTCATGACCCGGGTAAGGGGCCTAGATGTGACATGGCGAAGGAGAATCCGAAAGTCCTCGATTAAGCCATCGTAGCATCATCGTACACATCATCGATTCAGACGCGCGAAAACATAAACACATAGCACATAATTCTAGGGGAAATGGGGATTGGGACTCAAGCTATGGGGATGTTGTCGGGAATGGGATGAGCATAAATCACATAGCACATAACAGTTATCTCTAAGGGGCGGGTAAGTAGGATTCAAGATATGGGGGCACACCAGGGTAATGGGACTTTCCACATAAGCACATAATCAAATACAATCTCAACATCAAGTCATAAGCATAATCAATACCATCTCCATAATCAAGGCTCATAAATCATAATATCCCAATAGTCATAATATCTAACAAATACAATCCAACGTACAAGAGTTTAATTTATCTAACAAGCCTTTACATAGATAAAGCGGGACCTCGATATAGTTTGAGACTCACCCTCAATATATAAGTAATAAAAGTAACAACAATACTAGGTAGATAGAAAGTGGCTATTGCCCTTGAACAAAAGGGGTCACCACAAATAATAGTCTTCAAGATGATCACACGTTGCCCGGTGGAAGAAAAAAGTCATCTCCGGTCCCTACATGGTTAGAACATGTAGACAAAGAGTATGGGTTAGCATATAATATGCACTAAGTATGCGGGCATGCAATGCGTATGACAATATAGTATGACCAAACAACATGACAAGGGGACAAATGATACGAACGAAATGCACGTAGCCAAAGAGATGTATAACAAGATGCTATGCCATGATGCAGGAGATGCAATCCTACAATCATAATATAGCGGGGATGTAACCTCAATCGACAACGGAGGAGACCCGAGCGAGCTACTACCCGAATCCGGACTACTTGCCAATTAGATCCCTAGTCAACCCTTCATCAAGGGGATACATAACAAGTCAATCCCTATCTAGAGAGATAACCCATGGTGGCACATGGTTTGACGAAAAGGAGTATGGACCCTTGGAGATAGTCCACCCCGACTCCAATCCCTCGGTACTAAGTCTCATCCCATGGGAATACATATATATACATGCAACTTCAAATCCGAGGACTTACATTCTTTTCAAAATCATGCATCATTAGTCAAACCCAAAACCATTACTTAAACCATAGTCATGCATTAGGCCAAAAGCCAACAAGAGTTTCCAAATTCATTCTCATAATAATTTCCATATCAATGCAATAAGAGCAGCTCATCTACATAGCTTATCATATCAAGCCTTCAAAATATATCAAAGTGGTTCAAGCACCCATAATGCTCATAGAGCCATAACGGAGAGACTATGTGATCAAAAGCCTTAACATATCATATCATAACAAGAGTTTCACCATGACCAATCTTCAATGCATATGCTATGAATGAGGAACAAGTGCATGGGTAATGGGATTCAAACTTTAATTCACAATTCAATGGATAATTCAACTTAAATCATGAGAAAATCCATAATCAAAACACAATGCAATTTACCCATGCATAATTAAATCATTAAGGGACATGCACATTGATCCTTCAAGAATTTCCATGAACATTCATAAAATACAAACTTAATCATCATTAAATCACCTAATTTCTACAGCCCACAACTCAATTTAATGAAATATAACAAAATTAGAAGAACCCATAACTTAAAGAAACTTAAAATCATAAATTAAAGAGTAGGGTTCTTGGGTCTTCATGGATGAAAGGAAATTCGTGAATAAAACCTACATACCTTGAGTTTAAGCCAGAGAATTGAAGAATTTAGCAAGCAAGGTGATCTTCTCCAATTTTATTCAAGATTTCAACAATGGAGGTCAAGCGAATTCAAGAAATTTTAGAGAGGATTCAAGAGTGTTTTGATGAGTGAAATAGGATTAGGGTTTAAATTTAGTAGTTTAAGAGACTTTAGGGAAGTTAAAAGAGTAATAGGATTAAGCCAATTTACGAAATTACCATTAATTAATCGGACTAACCCCTAAAACACAGTGCCACATGGAAGGCCCCAGTTGGCCATCCAATAGTACATGGACCGTGTACCTGTCCGTGTGGCCTCACTTGGCTATGTCTTCTACTCGAACTCTCGTGGGACTTTCTGGAATACTTCACAGAGTGACTCACGGATCGTGTGGTTGCACACAAAACGTGTACTGGTCCGTGGAGCAACACGTGGCCTAAAGTCCAGCCCCAAAAGCTTGCCAACTCTCTGCCCCACTCCACGGGACCTCTCACGGCCCGTGTAGGGTCTCACGGACCGTGGGGTGGTCCGTGGGGATTTCCTTAGTCCTTGGCTAGGGTACTGGCCACCAGGAGCCCACTGGAACATCCTACGAGCCCCCACATGGACCATGGACCTTCACACGGTCCATGGTCCATCCCTTAGCCCATTTTCAGAACCTCGTTTCCAGCATCTTTCCAATTACAGGCAGTCTCACTGTTTTGGCCATAACTTTCACATACAAACTCCGAATTGAGTGAAACCAGTTACGTTGCAAAGATAACTCAAAGAGATTAAATTTGATATATAGTAGCCCACATAGTTCATCCCGTACAAAATTTTAAGATCCATCAACGTACACTGCCCAACCAACCTCACAATGTCACCAACCGGTCTATTTTGAATTCGTCCATTTAAATACAACCCATGGCTACCAAAATTCAAACATGATCAGTCTAAAACTATCCAAGACCAACCATCAAGAATTTTGAAAATTTTCGGGTCGTTACATGAACGCAGAAGTATGGAGTGACTTGAACTTTGTGATCACACTAGTGTGGCCACGAATGCAGAGTATAATGTGCCACTGGTAAAAGAATGTTAATACTTCACTTTTGATCCAAACTTCTTCCAAGTGACTTTCTTGATCTAAATGATTCCTCATACATGATTTAAAATGTCTATAAGATGTTTTTGTTGTATTGGCTTTGATTGTAGGTCTAATTGGTTGACAATGGATCCTGACAACACACTTCATGAAAATGAAATTCTTCTAGAGGTGAATGAATATGACTACTTTGATCAAAGTAGATTCCTCTAAGCCCAATGTGCCCAAAATTATGATTAATACTTGGGCCAGATAGTGATCAGAGAGAGAGAGGTTTTCTTAAACAGATTAGAGAAGAAAATGCAAGAGTTCTTTGGCCAACTACAAGCTTCAAGTTTACTATGCTTTACTGATGAGCCTATCAAGACCAATCACGTAGTAGTAGCTGAGTTCTATGCTAGTGCCCATAATACTAACTTTGGAGAGAAAGTGGCCATTATGGTTTGAGGAGTGAGAATTGATGTGCCCTTTTCGAGCTTGAGATTTATTTTGATTATGGTGTTCCCTTGTGGGGCTTGTATATATTGTGTTTGGGTTTGGTTATTTTAGTAGATTTGGTAGCTTCTTGTTTTTTGTTATTAGTGGTGTGTACAATCAATAGTTTCTGATGATGGATTGATTGATGACATTCTTAAGGGTAAATCATCGATTGGGTGTGTGAGTGCGTGCATAGAAAATGGTCTTTGGTAAAGTCTTAGTAGCCATTGAATATTTTTGGAGCTATACGTTAGGTCTATGACTTCTTTGGTACTAATATATTCATTCAAGTGTTGTGGATTGTGAAAAAGTCATACCCCTCTTATTTT
The DNA here is from genome assembly GCA_038996855.1 of Solanum aculeatissimum. Taxonomy (NCBI): domain Eukaryota; kingdom Viridiplantae; phylum Streptophyta; class Magnoliopsida; order Solanales; family Solanaceae; genus Solanum; species Solanum aculeatissimum. The sequence goes on along the minus strand of JBCEWC010005018.1, from coordinate 13,678 downwards.
TGAAAGTTAAATGGAATTTGGGATGATTTTGAAACAACACTTTGACTCTTTTTATGACTCTTACTTGCTAGATGGATATATCTTGAAAATTTAGTCCCTTATGCTTAACTTGAATGTGAAATTGAGACTTTCTGGATTGATTTGCATGTCATATGTGTGGTGAGTTTTTAGTTTGTTCCTTATGTTTACTTGTGTCACCTAGAACTTGCCCATGTAGTCTTGAAGTGTTGGCTTTGATGGAATTTGGTTGGAAAAATTATCTTAGGCATTCTTTGGTTTAATTGAAGCTCACTTAGTCTAAATAGCGATCCTTTGCAATAAATTTACCCCTAGTATCCTTTTTGAGTCTAATCCTTTTTATTTGCAACCTAAATTACAAGACTTGGCCTTTTTGAAAAGATATCCCTCTTTTAAACTCTTGTCCCTCCTTGAACTTGAGTTGTTTATGAGTGAGGCTTTAAGCCTAAGTTAAGGGTGTTGTTGGAAGACAAAGGAAGGGTCTCTACCACTTGGCTTGTCAAAAGAAATATAGGAAAAAGAAAGATGAATGGAGGAAAGAAAAGAAAAGAAAAAGAGAACTTTCAAAATGAAAAGAAAATGAAGAAAAAGTCCTTGAATGAAAAAAATCCTCCAAAATGTTGAGAAATAGTTGCAAGTGGGGCACCTAAGTTAAAAAAGAAGGGTTACATGCACATTGGTGTGAAATGTGAAGAAAAAGTGGAAAAGTTAGAAAAAAATGAATGTTGTGTGTAGAGTTTAAGGAGGGTTAGTCAATATTATCCAAATTGTATCCTAACCTACCCGTAAGCCTACATTACAATCCTAAAAAGCCTTTTGGGATTTCCAACCGAATGAAATTGAGGCAATGTTGATTGAAAATTTGGGCAAGCCTATGGTGTGACACTTGTTGGCATGAGATGTTCTTTTGTTGAGTGTGAGTATTTGAGTCCTTGTCCTTTGTTCATTGTATATACTTGTGTATTTTGGGGACTTTCTTTCATTTTTGTGAGGACGTGCAAGTTGAAATGGATTGGTGATGTTTATGCTTTTCAAGATTGAGTCAAGTGGAACTTGTTTAGTTGACTAGGAGTTTGAGTCATTTCTTGAGAACTTATGTTGTCACTTGGTCATTCTTGGAAATTGATTTTGAATTGAAAAATGTGCTTTTAATGGTGAGGGAGTACTTTGTAGACATTCACATGCTTGATTTAATTGTTGGTACCAACCATTGTCATAGTCATGATTTAGTTGTTGGAAATGAGTTGGGAGTTTGTGCTTTAATTGCTAGCTTCTTGAGTTTGGTTTCATTTGTCTTGAGGACAAGCATAGTCTTAAGCTGGGGATATTGATGAGTGTATAACTTACACTCATGTCTTACTCTTTTGTTATGATTTTGTGTTGTTAATTTCTTAACTTGAGGCTAATTATACTTTTAATGGTATATATTTCAGTTACATATGCTGAAAATAGAGTTTTGCTAAGAAGAATTGAGATTGGAGCTTAAATAGAGAAAAAAGGAGCTGAATTGAAGATAAAGTGTACCTGGCAACAATCCCCCTTCGCAAACGCGACCTTTGGCCCGCGAACACGGAGCACTGGATCTAGAAAGGGAACAACACACCTAGCACTGGTGCATAGGCAGAGCGCAGTAAGGCAACTATCTGCGATCATGGAATGTTGAGGTGCGAACGTGGAGTGTTAACTTAAGTTGACCTCCGCAAATATGGTTAAAGCTCTATGAACACGAAGTACTTGTGCGACCAACGTTGGGGATGAATAGAAAATTTACCATTTTTAGTCCCAAAAAGGATATACATGTACTCCTAGACCTTTTTCTAGATACTTTACATACAAGTAATCACTGAACATTTCTTCATACGAAAAAGAGAGAAGAATACACACCTTAGTGTAGATTTTTTGTTTAGGGTGAGGATTTACAGCAAGTTTTCTACAAATTCTTGAGTGGATTAAAGAGTGTGAGCTTCACTTGTATTTATCTTTCACTCACTGTTTCTTTCCTTGTTCTTGAATGCATAATTTGTAGATTTAATTGAGTTTAAATGTTAAATTGTTTATAGGTCTTGATAATTCTCTTGCTTTATGCTTAGTTGATAATTTACTTGCAAATCAAGTGGTTTCTCCCTAATTGCTTTGATTGAATTTAATTGATGTATAGGTTCATGCTTACCTTCATGTTTAACTTATTATTTGAGGTTGTGAACTTAAATTTAGCTTAGATCTTCAATTATTGCTTTAATTTGACTGGTTTAAGTAGAGGGTTTGTGTGATAGTCATGGGTTTATGTGTTGAGGTCCTTAAAATGGGCTCAATGGCTAAGGTTTTTGGAGTTTTGCTCATGAGGTGCTCAAGCCAGATGTGTCTTTGAGTAGCTTGCGTAATAGACAGTAACAAGCTCTTGCGAAACATCACATTGTCGGAATTAGAGTGTGATTACAAGCAACCTAGCCTACCCATAGAGTTAATTTGATGCTAATTGTGATGTATCGATTAGGTTTTTGTTGATTTATATATCCCCTATCCTTGATCCCTTTCTTGATCAATCCTCACGCCGCTTTCCCTTAGGAATAGTCGTTATCTTAGATCTCCCCCTAATTAGGTAGAACCTTGCTTCATACTTGCTAGTCGAATCAAAATTATTAGCTATTATCCCTTATTTGACTCAATCGCCAACACAATATTCCCTGTGGGATTCAACCTTGACTCTATTATTGGGTAAATATGCTGACGATGATCGTTTCTACTTTCATTAGGGATGTAGGCTTGAATGTCATCAACCACAAGGAATAGTTGGTGCAGGTGGAACTTGGGGTACTCTATGGTCCCTCTTTCTACTGCTAGAGGTAGTTTCTTTCCTTTAGTGGCGTCCTCGGGATGACATGATTGCTTGCAAGAATACATCAAGCTACTTAGTTTTGTCCAACACACATAGCAAAATACTCAACTCTCCAACCCAACACTTAGAGTGGCACGAGGGCTATAATAAAGGTACTTAAACTTCCCATTCAATAATTATAATCCCATAATTACATGTCTAATTACATCCCTCACAATATTTAGAAATTCAAATCTATCACCCCTCCAATTCAATAATGAACAAAGTCACCCCAAGAATACCCTCCACAATTGTCAAAATTCAACAAATACATGGGCAAAACTCAATAAAAATCTCAATTCCAATGACGCACTCCTCAACTCAACTAAATTGTTGCCAACAATAATGCACTCCAACCAAAAGTCTCAAAAGGAGTATCAAAACAAGTAGATCAAAGAGGGCATTATGACAAATACAACTAATAACACCCAATTGTAACGATTTTTCACAATAAAATCATGCTTAGGATTAGGGAAAAATATGGAAACATACAAGAACACTACAACCAACCCTCATGTACATAAAGCTAGTAACCCATACAAATTCTCAACACATTTCAAGCCATACGTAGAAATATCCTCGTATTTTGAGATACCCATGAATATCAAGCATTAATTGCAAGTTTCCACAATAAAATAGAAGAGGCAACATACCTTGAGAGCTTGTAGAAGTAGAAAAACACAGAAAAATCTTGTTGAAATGTTCCAAATTGTTCAAGGAACTTGAAGTTAGGGTTTGGAAATTGGAAAGAGAATAGAGAGAATTGGGGATTTGGAGAGGTAAAAATCAATGAAAAGTGGGGATAAAAGGGAGGGGGGTTGGGTTAAAGGAAAAAATTAGTAGGTTTGGGTTAAAATTCAGGAAACATTACACGTGCATAGAATCAGTCCGTGTCGTGGACTCATCCCAGACATGCCCTTGGTAAAATTTTTAAAATGCAAAAATTTACTTGGCACCCGTTGAACTAAAATAAAATAGGTCTACAATGTGGACCTATCACAGACCTTTCTATTTTTGTTCACCTTTGTGCTCTGTAAAAATTATACCAATGTTCTTTGGACCTCAAAAAATCATCATACCCTTGGATAAAAGCTAAAAACACAAAACTCATGAATCTAAACATTTAAATAACGAATAATCCACATAAATTTCAAAATAAACAAAAACTAACAAAATGACCAGGAAGGGAACTAGTTCGTAACGCGGATAGGTCACAAACCCTTCTAGTTTGACACTTAATTTCTTTTTTCATACTACTAAAACAAAAATAAAATTAAAGTACAATAAAAAATACTTCACTAGGAGTTTCCTCCCATGTAGCATCTAATTTAACATCGTGCACGACTCAGCATCAAGCCTCACTCATTAGCCAACTCAATTATCTCCTCACGCTCAACATCTTTGCCGAAATAGTGATTTACTCTCTTTCAATTCACCAAGAATTTAGATGTCTTGATTTCATTCCACAACTCCACAACACCATGAGATGTCATACTCATACCTTCAAACAGTCCACTTCATTTAGACTTCAGCTTTCTTAGAAATAATTTCTATCAAGAGTTAAAGAGAAGTATATTCTGACCAGGCTCAAATGTGTATGGGACACGGTGCCTGTCATACCATTTCTTGGTCTTCTCTTTGTACAATTTGGCATTCTCATTTGCATGAAGCCCAATTTTTTCTAATTCTTGTAGTTTCTCTATTCATTTTCACTTTGCCAGTTCTGGGTCTAAGTTAACTTCTTGATGGCCCAGTACACCTGGTGCTCCAACTCCACCGGCAGGTAATAGGTCTTACCAAATACCATTTGATAAGGAGATATACCAATTGGAGTCTTATACACTGTCTGATATGCTCATAAAGTTTCATCTAGCTTAAGTGTTCAATCCTTCCTTGTTGCATTCACAGTCTTCTATAAGAAATGCTTAACTTCCCTATTGGATACTTCAACCTATCCACTTGTTTGTCAGTGGCACGAGGTAGCCCCAGTATGCCTCAGGCCGAATTTGGACAATAAGTTCTTCACTGTCTGATTGATGAAGTGTGTTTCCCCATCACTAATGATGACTCTTAGAGTGCCAAATCTGGTCAAGATGTGCTTCTTCAAGAAATTCACCACCTTGGAATCATTTATAGGAAAGACTATTATCTCCACTCATTTTGACACGTAGTCCACACCAACTAAAATGTATTGATTTCCAAAGGAGGATGGAAATGGTCCCATGAAATCCATCCCCTATACATCAAATATCTTCACTTCCAAAATGTTGTTCAAGGGAATCTCATTCCTCCTCGAACTGGTTCCCGTCCTTTGGCATTTTCCAAAGATTTTCACATACCCTGCAATATCTTTAAATAAGGTAGGCTAAAAACACTAGATTGGAGTACCTTATGAGCAGTACTTTCGCCTCCATGATGTCCTCCATAGGTGAAACATGACATCTCTCTAACACCCGATAGGTCTCAACTTCTAGTACACACCTTTGAATCATTTGATCTACCCCTTTCTTGAAGAGATATGGCTCATCCCAAATGTAGGACCTCACCTCATGCATCAACTTCTTCTTTGTAATGACCTGGTTGGTCATTTGTTGCCTTATCTGTGAAAATTACTATTTTACCCTTGTGTAAGCCACTTTGAGCCCATTTTGAACTATTTGAATAATTGAAACTAAAATTTAGAGATTTAAAATAGAAAATATGAGTTTTGGCACTTTTTAAAGCTTACATTATTAAAAAGGTGAGTTTTTATACCATTTTGAGTTTCTGGTGTCAAATTAGGGATCTATCGATTTCATTATCCCCGGAATATCAAACCTAAACTATGAGATGCTACAAAATTGAATTTTGATTTAAAATCAAGTTTTTAGGCCCAAATTTGTGGTTTTAGTTGTTTCTAGAACCAAAGTTTGACTTTGGTCAATATTTGGAGTTTAGAAGCTCGGATCAAAATTCCAACAGTTCCAGTGGTTCTAGATGGTGAAACTAACACTAGAAATGGTCTCAGAATAATTTTTAGAGTTTTGATATTATGAGTCTTAAACTAGTTTATATGACTTAGATTTGTAAATGTGTTGTGGGAGCCTTCAAAATGGATTTTTGATGATTCTGTTGAGTTCGGATCACTATTTCTGGTATGGAAACCTATAAAATTTGTGAAATTCTAAGTTTGGATGAGTCTCAGGGGTCCATTCCGAGTAGGAAATTAGACTTGATATTGTGGGTTTGCTACATGTGATAGCCTCCGTATTCGCGGAGTACTACATGTGATAGCCTCCCCCTTTTGTTCTTCATGTTCGCAGGTTGGTCTCGGTGAATGCGGAGGTCTTTTGGTGCTTCTCCTCCACTCTCGCGGAACCCTACCCATGATTGCGGAGAGCTTTTTATACATGGACAGAATAAAAATCAAGGAACATTATTTTTAATCTATTTTCAAACTTTTAAGCATTTTGAGGTGATTTTTAAGAGATGTTTTTAAAGATTATTGTAGGGTAAGTGATTTAATGTTATATTGTCATTTTTCGTAAATTTGATCTTAATTTCATCTTAAATTTCATGATTTTATATGTGCATTTTTAGACTATGATTGTCATACTTTAAATGTTGATTTTCCTTTGATTTAAGCTTGCTTTTAATGGGATTTTCACCTTTGAACTTCATTTTTCATGTAGAACTCGATTTTAAAGTTAATTTTCAGATTTTAGACTTTTGAATTCTAACTCTAAAATTGACCATTTTTCCCCTAAGCCTAACATGGGTATCAAAATGCACCTACGCATAGTATCTAATTTTGATAGTTGTTGATTGGTTGGAGGATCTTTTGGAGGCTTGATTTGATTGAAAGCTTGTCTGAGTGCAGTTTTGACATTGAGGTAGGTTCGGCTAACCTTATTGGGACTGGATTCGAGTTATCGAGTATGTTATGAGGGTAATTGAAGATATAGGTTGATTTATGAGTAGATGATTTTATATGTTAGCATTATGACAGATATGTAGACTCAGCTATGCCAAAATATGAGTAGATTGTGATTTTATCAATAAATTGAGTTAAATTCTTGAGATTTGAGGCACTTTACACCTAATTACGATAATATGAAATCTTGAACACCTTTGAAAAGGTTAAGTGGAATGTTGGCGATGTGTATGTCATATTTGGAAATTTTGAGTATGTTTTGTAACTTGCGGGGTCTAGAATTATTAGAAATTTGGATATTAATGAAAAAGAGATGTTAGATGGCCTATTGATGGAATTGTGGTATTAAATGATAAATTGGGCCTAGCCTGGTAATGCCATGGCCATTGACCATAAATATAGCTACTTATGAGTCATCGCTTGTATACTTAATTGTTGCATTGATATGCACAGAGATATACTTTATGGTTACATTGATATGCACTAAAACATACTTTATGGTTGCATTGGTATACACTGAGTTTATACTTAATTGTTGCATTGATATGCACTGAGATATGTTTTATGGTTGCACTGGTATGCACTGAGCTTATACTTGATTGTTGCATTGATATGCACCGAGATATACTTTATTGTTGCATTGGTATGCACTGAACTTATACTTTATTGTTACATTGGTATGAACTGAGCTTATACTTATTTGTTACATTTGTATGGACATATATGTCCCTGTTGTTTCATTGGTATGCATATTTCTTACTTATATATGTTGGCATTGGCTTGCACTTATCATATGTTGTATCTGTACCACCTGAGTTTATGGTCTGCGACACTTTGACTTATTTGAATACATAGCCTATGATTCCCATGGATTCTATCTGGTAGCTTCATCTCGAGAGATGTGTACATCGGCCCTACGACGGTCTTGATTCTACTTCATTCATAGCCTATGATATCATTGCATCCATACATTTCATATGTACTGTATCTTAGACTACTTGCTATAGTTATTATCATTTTTGTTATGTGGGGGAACGTATAAGGATTATTATATATGCTTTATTGGGTACTAACCTTTTTGATGCAGGTGTAGGATTCTTCATTATTTCATACTTGTTTGATCTCTCTTACCTAGTCGGTTGAACGTACTGGGTGCATTTTTGTGTACTCATGCCTACATTATTTTCCCCTGCAGATCGAGCACAGGGACCCACACAGGATAGTTGATTCACTGTTGTTGAGTATTACCTGTATCCATCCAAATTTTACCGATGAGGCTCAAACTTCGAGTTGTCATGGATCTTTAGGATTATCTTTATTGCTTTTCTTTAGAGTTTATATCAGATATTATGAGACATCCTTGTATTTTTTTAAGATAGTTGTATTTACTCTTCCACACTGTTATAGATGTTATTGTACCTATGACTCTAGGTTTTGGGATATTTGATGTTATCTTATAATGATTTCTCTTTATTTCATTCTTCTATAGTCGTGATCCTATTTTGAGTCGTGATAAGTTTGGTATCGGAGCTCAAGGTTCGTTGGGCTCGTGAGTCAAGAGCAAGGTGTCTAGTAGAGTCTCGTGGATTGGTGTGTAGACATCCACACCCATCTTTGGGAGGCTATGAGATATTCTTTAGGAAAAAAATTTCATTTCTTGCTTCTAATTTGTGTGTTTCTTCATGTCATATACTTTGAAAGTATCTAATCTACTCCTGTGAAGATGCCGACTATGAGATCCCATCGGTCAATGGGAGAGCTTGAGGTTGCTAATGTGGCTCCCACTCGGGTGCAGAGGTAGAGTTTGGGATAGGGCCAAGGGCTGAGGACTTATTAGAGGGGCATGTTCACCCAGGGGATAGGCTCGATTGACTTCTCTAGAGCCTTTTGTTAAGATAGAGGGGTCTACTATTGCTATCCCACCACCCTTACACTTTCAGTTCAGGAGTTGCTTTTGAGGTTATTGGCTAGATTGGAGGGAGCTCCTCCATCACCAGCTACTGTTGAGGTACTAGTTTCTGCAGCACCAACTGATCCTGTTATAGCTCCATTTGAGCCCGCTCTTGTCCATATTAGTCCTTCTCCATTCCTAGCTGATCCTTTTGTAACAGTTGTCACTCTATATCAGACATCACGATCAAGTTCGGTTCTCAATTTTAAGGTCTAGCCATTGCTCCATCTATTGCACCACTCTTGTTTATAGTGTCACCACCATCTTTTAGCCCAGCTATGTCCTCAGCTGAGCAAAAAAGCTTTGAGAGGTTTGTTCAACTAGCTCCTCCTAGATTTGATTGTATCCCAGGTGACAGAGCTTATGATTTCTTGTTAGAGTGCCAGGGCCAGCTATGTAATTTGGCCATTTTGGAATCACATGGGGTTGCTTGTACTACTTATCAACTTACTGGCTTTGGCAAGGAGTGGTGGAGGTCAATTGTTGCTCGTTGACCTATTGGATCTCCTGTTATGACTTTAGAGTAGTTTACAGTGATATTTTTGGAGAGGTTCGTGCCATACAAACTTCGAGATAGTCATTGGAATAAGTTCGATAGGCTTTAGTAGGGTTCTATGACAGTGTTAGACTATAAGGCCAAATTTCATTCATTGTCCAGATATGCCTTTTTGAGCATCCCTACTGAGTTTGAGAGGATTTGGCTCTTTGCCAAGGGATTAGTAGGGTATTTTCAGGTGGCTACAACTTCTTTAGTTTTAGATGGAGGCTCATTTTAGAGTGTTGTGGATCATGCTCACCTTATAAAGGGAATAAAATAGGATAGGCAAGGTGGCAAGAAGACACCCCGTCGACATGGATAGTTTAGTGGGCACCTGCCACGAGATCGAGAGTTTCCAAGGCAGGGCCGGGCAGTTCAGGTAGCTCTTTCAGCCTCAGATGGTGTTGAAAGGTCTAGGCCTACATAGGCAGTCCATGATAGCTCTCTTGGTAAGGCCAGGTGTGGTTGCCTTTCAAGTCAGTCATCCCAGATACAAGAGACTAGGGCTTGCTATCATTGTGAAGAGATTGGGCACTTGGCTCATCGTTGCTCTCATCTTGCACCTTCTACTCAGGCTTCAAGATCTCTGTCAATCCATTAAACCCTAACATCAGTAGCTAGAGACACTTCTCAGGGCATGAGGGGAGGTACAAGAAAAGGTCATATCATAGAGATATGTGGAGCCCATAGAGGCCCACATGCTAGTGGTGGTCGTAGAGTTTGCTATGCTATTTTGGATAGAGTTGAGGTAGAGGCTTCTGATGTAGTTATCACAGGTATGGTTCTAGTATGTCACCTTCAACTTCAGTTTTATTTGATCCAGACTCTACTTGTTCTTATGTGTCATCTTATTTTGCTTTGGATATTAATATTATGTGTGAACTGCTTGCAAAGCCTATTTGTGTTTCCACTTTGGTAGGTGAATCTTTAGTAGTGAATCAGGTGTATCGGGGGTGTTGTAACCTTTAAGGGTAGAGATATCATTGCTAATTTGATACTGTTAGACATGGTAGACTTTGATGTGATATTGGGTATGGATTGGTTATCACTTTATTATGTTGTTCTTGATTGTCATGCAAAGATCATGACTTTATCTTGCCCAGAGTTACCTCAGTTGGTGTGGACTGGAGCACCTAGCTCCTATCCTAATGGTGTTATCTCTTATATGCATCTATACCAATTTATGGATAAGGGTTTCTTGTCTTATTTAGCTTATGTTCAGGCTGTTTCTCAAGAGTCCCCATCATTGGAGACCACCAAGTTGCTAGAAAGTTCAAGGATGTATTTCTGATTGATTTTCCTGGTGTTTCTATGGATCATGATATTGACTTTTCTATTGATGTAGAGCAAGTTACCAAGACCATTTCTATTACCTCTATCGAATGGCTCTAGCTGAGTTGCAGGAGTTGAAGGAGCAATTAGAGGAGTTTCTAAAGAAAGGGGTCATTCACCCTAGTGTATCTCCTTGAGGTGCTTCGGTATTATTTGTGAAGAAGAAATATGGCACTATGCGGATGTGTATTGACTATCGCTAGTTGAACAACGTGACCATAAAGAATAAGTATCATTTACCTTGTATTGATAATCTTTTTTACCAGTTGCAGGGTGCCTCGGTATTCTCTAAGATTGATTTAAGGTTCAGCTATCATCAATTGAGAGTTCAAGAGTCTGATATCCAAATGATAGCTTTTAGAACCCGTTATGTGCATTATGAGTTCGTAGTTATGTTATTTGGGTTGACTAATGCCCCAACTACTTTTATGGAATTGATGAACCAAGTGTTCAAGCCCTACCTGGATATCTTTGTGAGTATGTTTATAGATGATATCTTGGTTTATTCCAAGAGTAAGGCCGATCATGTTCAACACTTGAGGACCATACCTTAGAGATTAAGAGAAGAGAGGTTATATGTTATGTTCTCAAAGTGTGAGTTTTGGCTTGAGTCTATTGCATTTCTCAAGCATGTTGTGTCAAAAGAGGGTGTTATGGTTGATCTGGCCAAATTGGCAGCCATGCGTGAGTGTGTTAGGCCTACTTCTGTAACTAAGATTCGGTGTTTTATTAGTTTGGTGGGGTATTATCGACATTTCATGTAGGGATTCTTTTCTATAGTAGCCTCATTGACTAGATTGACTCAGAAAAATATGGCATTTCAATGGTCCAAGGAGTGTGAGGTGAGCTTTCAAAAGCTCAAGGATTTGTTGGCTTCAACACTGATTCTTCCTTTACCCGATGAGGGAGTACCATTCATGGTTTATTATGATGCTTCTGGTGTGGGTTTGGGTGGTGTATTGATGAAAAGAGTGAAGGTGATAGCTTATGCTTCTAGACAATTGAAGGTGCATGAGACAAACTACCCTACCCATTACTTAGAGTTGGTTGCGATTGTATTTGTGTTAAAGTTGTGGCGATATTATTTATATAGGGTGCATTGTGAGGTCGGTACCGATCATCGGAGTCTCAAATATATCTTTTCTAAGCCTAATCTAAACATGAGACAACGTAGATAGTTGGATTTGTTTAAGGACTATGATATCTCTATTTTATATCACCTTGGAAAAGCCAATGTTGTGGCTGATGCTTTGAGACGAAAGGCTACTAGTGTAGGGAGTTTGGCATTTTTGAGGGCTGAGGAGAGGCCCCTAGCCTTAGAGGTTCAGTCACTTGCTAGACATATTGTTCATTTGGATATTTCCCCTCCCTAGAGTATTTTGTCCTTTGTTGAGGATAGATCTTCCTTGCTTGATCAGATATGTGCTCATCAGTTTGAGGAACCCAGGTTGTGTTTGATTTGTGATAAAGTGTTGAGGGGTGAAGCCAAGGTGGTTCTTATTGATTTTGTTGGTGTTTTGAGGATAAATGGTAGAGTTTATGTGCCTAAGGTGGGAAATTGGGTGAAGTTGGTACTAGAAAAGGCCCATTGTACTAGATATTCCATCCATCCAGGTGTGGCTAAGATGCACCATGACCTAAAACAACATTATTGGTTGTTTGGGATAACAAGGGACAACTAAATTTGAGGCAAAGTGATTGAATTGCCAACAAGTCAAGTATGAGCACCAAAAGCTCGGTAGATCATGGAAAAAATGTTCATTCCCAAGTGGAAGGGGGAAAGAGTGACTATGAACTTTATTGCTGGTTTGTCTATGGCTTTGGGCAAGTTTGATTCAGTTTGAGTAGTGGTTGTCGATTGACCAAGTTGACTCACTTCTTACCGGTGAAGACTAGCTACTGTGCATAACAGTTGTCTAGGTTGTATGTTTGGGACATATTCATATTGCATTGTGTGGCAGTGTATATAGTAGTCAACAGAGGATTTGTGTTCACCTCTCATTTTTTGCAGGCTATACAGCGTGGTTTGTGTACTATAGTTTATTTGAGTTCAGTATTCCACCCCCAAACAATGGTCAGTTTGAGAGCACTGTTTAGGTGTTGAAGGACATGTTATGGGCTTATGTGATTGATTTTGGAGCCCGATGGGGCCAACACCTACCTTTGGCAGCATTCGCGTACAACAATAGATACTATTCCATAATCTAGATGGCACCATTTGAGGCCTTTATGGTCGGAGGAGTAGATCACCCATTGCGAGGTTTGACTCTGGTTTTGACAAGCTATTGAGTGTGGACCTACTTAGAGATTCCATGGATAGGGTTCATTTTGATTCAGGGTAGGCTTTTGACATCTCAAAGTCATCAGATGAGTTATGCTGACTGGAGGACTAGGCCTCTTGAGTTCTCTGTTGGTGACAGTGTTTGGCTAAAGATTTTGCCCATGAAGGGTGTAATGAGATTTGGGAAGAGGGGCAAGCTTAGTCCTAAGTTTATTGGCCCATTTGAGATTTTGAAGAGAGTTGGTGAGGTTGCCTCTGAGTTGGCATTAGCACTAAGATTATCATTTGTCCATCATGTTTTCCATGTTTCTATGCTCCGTTGGTACATTCTAGATGAGGCCTATGTGATCTCTTGTGACTCTGTTGAGCTGTGTTCAAATTTGTCCTTTGAGGAGGAGCCTATAACTATATTGGAAAGGAAGGTCTGGAGATTGAGATCCAAAGATATACCTTCTGTGAAGGTTCAGTGTCACGACCTGGAAATGGGGCCTAGATGTGATATGGTGAAGGAGAACCCGAAAGTCCTCAATCAAGCCATCATAGCATCATCACTCACATCATCGGTTCGAAAGCGTAGAAAACGTAAACACATAGTACATATTTCTAGGGGAATAGGGGCTTTGGACTTAAGCTATGAGGATGTTGCCAAGAATGGGAGGTTCATGGATCACATAGCACATAACAAGTATTTCTAGAGGCGGGTAAGTAGGACTCAAGCTATGGGGGCATACCGGGTTAGGGGACTTTCCACATAAGCACATTCCCAACAT
>JBCEWC010005017.1:0-25865 GCA_038996855.1 Solanum aculeatissimum | reverse complement strand
TTTTCCAAATAGGATTCTATATACTATTGTTATTCCTATTCTAAGTAGGATTGTATTTACCTATTCCTATTCTAACAGTTGCTTTAATAATTTTATTGTGTTGGAATCACTTGAATTGCTCCACAATGGATTGCTTGGCTCTTATGAGCTGTGGGAAAAGTGCTGATGTTCAGCAAATGGCATGGCAGAAATAGATAGCTAAAGTACCCATGGAATCAGAGAGACCTGACCCAACTTGAAAGGCTCAGGAATAACTCAAACAATCTGAGTTGTTTGTCCGTTATTCTGGGTGGGAATAATATTGGTCGTGACACATTGATGAGTATTCTTTCTCTTTGCTAGTGAGTTGTGAGGTGGTTAAAGGTTCTTCCGTTCAGCGAATAGCAGTGCAGAATTGGATACTAAAAGTACCCAATGATCAAAAAGGACCTAAAAGTGAACGTCCAAGCCATTCTTGGATGAAATTTCTTAGCCACAAAGTTCTTACCTCCTTACACTTTAATCTTATCCTTGATAAGCTGGAACTTGCCTTGTTACTTTTTCAATGACTACTTCACATCAAAAAGGTAAAAGTGCAATATGCTTTCCTTCTAAGTCTTGTTCAATCAGTTGCATATGTTGAAACCTTGTATCAGCTCAAGACTGATAACAGGACATCGCGTTTTGATTACTAATACTGTTGAGGCCATGGAATACCTCCGTGTGTTATGCTTCATGATTTACTGTGACTTGAAATCCAATGGATTGGATCACATGTATTACTAAAGATAGATGAGCAATTTATTAGCCTGCAAACAAGTATGAAAAGATCAGGAAGTATCTTTATTGATAGTATTTCTTAGTGGTAAACTGTTTTGGCAGTAAATAGCGTAAAGCAGAAATAACTGAGCAAAATAATATTGTGCGTGATTTCTTTGCTAGTGAGTCCTGAGGTGGATAAAGGTTCTTCTGTTCACGAATAGCAGTGCAGAATTGGATACTAAAAGTACCCAATGATCAAAAACGACCTAAAAGTGAATGTCCTAGCCATTCTTGGATGAAATTTCTTAGCCACAAAGTTCTTACCTCTTGCACTTTCATCTTATTCCTCGATAAGCTGGAACTTGCCCTGTTACTTTTTCAGTGACTACTTCACATCAAAAAAGGCAAAAGTGCAATATGCTTTCCTTTTGCTTAGGACTGATAAAAGGACATTGTCTTTTGATTACTGATACTGTTTAGGCCATGGAATACCTCCTTAGTGGTAAACTGTTTTGGTAGAAAATAGAGTAGTTCAGAAATAATTGAGACAAATCAGTCATGACTGCTTAATGTAGAAGGAGAGGATTCTATTATAAGCACATCTTTTGGGGACTTGTTTGTAAAGCGCTGTACAAATATCTTTTCTCCATTTGATTTCTGTAAACAAAAGTATTCAGCAGATTCTGCGATTGAACTAGCTGGGAGAACTTTTTAATACCAGGTTGATGTCGGATTATGTAGCAATTTTTCAAAAGCGTGCATGAGGCATCATAAACCTCAGAGCTAGATGCACCGCTGGCTTGGTGCTCTGGTGTTTTTTAGACAGTGTAAGGTTTGTGCCTTAGAAAGAGAGCCAACTAATTGCTTCTTAATAAGTTCAAGTAATTCATAATGCCTGTAAGTCTTACTTTGAAGTGGGCAAGCTAAAATAATATAAAGCAAAGTGATTTATTGCCTGTTAAGAAAACATTATAAAAAATAGTCAATAAAATACTTTATCAAAGAAAATAAGCAAATAAAATTGAATTAGAAACTTAAATTTGCATCTTTGCAACGGAATACAAAAATTAAAAAATGACTTTGAACTTCATTGACAAGTTTTTATTATGTTTCACTTGCAATTTTGTTCTCAATTCCTTGTTCATATAAATGTCTGTTTGTGTTTATTTTTAAATTTGCCTCTTCATCTCTGTCTCCTTCATTAACGTGTGATTTTTTAGCGTACTTTGCTTGTAAAAGCTGACCGTACCCTGGTTGCTCTTCTTCCCTTTTGCTTTTGACAACACCAGTTTGTTGAATCCAGCAATTTTCTTACTGCGAAGCGCTTTTAGTTGATTATATGTAAATAATTAATGAATAGATGATACATAGAAACGAAAACACTTAGGATTCCAAGATAAGGAGGATCACTTTAGTAGACTTGATGCAAGGGAAAATACAGATGATGGGTCTTTAGAGATTTTTCATTAGCTTAACTCATAGTCCCATGTCATTCCCCTTCTATTGCCTTTGATTTTCCTTTCACAACTGACTGAAGGGCTTCTATTTCTTGAGGAAATTACCTATTTCCTGCTTACTGATTAGAAGCAGTATTTTAGCCGTTGTAGGGATATTGTTTACCTTGATTTTGTCATTACAACTAAAATTTTTGATGATTATAGCAGTAATTTTGCTTATGAAGTGCTCATGAGTACTATTTTCTGCAAAAATATTGCATCAGTTGCTTTCCTATCCTTGGAGAAGTGGGCTTTTTATTCTTTATCTTCAGTGATGGGACATTCATTGTACTGAAGGAGAACCTGGAAAGAGGCCCTGGACCAAAAGCTGCTATTGATGAACATTATATGTCAGTCAAAAAGAGTATGTTCCAATAAAAAGATGACCACAGTGGAAAGCAGACAGCAGAACCGAGCTTCAATTATGTTGCACCAGCACACAATGACATATACAGCCACTGAGCATCCAGAGGTTGGTAATAGTGCTTTTCCCATTACTTCTTTTTTCTTTTTCCCTTTAGGCATCTGGTATCTATATTTTTGTCGGGTCGGTCCACTAAGGAGATACACATTTCCATGAACTCGAGACCTCTGGTTAAGGATGTATATATCTTATCCATCTCAACTTGCTCCTTGATACTGCAGTCAATTCTTCTCTTCTTACAGAACTAATACGTTTTGTCTTGTTGGGTGAATCCCTTTACACTGGAGGAGCTTTTCCTTTACTTCTTCCTCAGAAAAATTGTACGTATTGACTGCAATGCGGTCTACAAAGAAGAACCTTTTTACATATACAACAATGCAGAGAATTTAACAAATCCTCTGTGATAAATGCTGTAGTACATTTCTCATCACCCAATAGCTAGTTAGATCGATAATGATGTAAGAGATACAATATTAATTCTAGTTTAGGGGCTTGTAGTTGATCTTCTCTTTGTTGCAGTCAGAATGAAGGGACAATTCCATAACTGCTATCTGCCATTAGTTGTGTGGAGAACATCTGGTCTATTTCAGCCTCTGCGTCTGTTCTCTTTGCGAATCGACCTTTACTTCTTCCTCAGAAAAATTGTACGTATTGACTGCAATGCGGTCTACAAAGAAGAACCTTTTTACATATACAACAATGCAGAGAATTTAACAAATCCTCTGTGATAAATGCTGTAGTACATTTCTCATCACCCAATAGCTAGTTAGATCGATAATGATGTAAGAGATACAATATTAATTCTAGTTTAGGGGCTTGTAGTTGATCTTCTCTTTGTTGCAGTCAGAATGAAGGGACAATTCCATAACTGCTATCTGCCATTAGTTGTGTGGAGAACATCTGGTCTATTTCAGCCTCTGCGTCTGTTCTCTTTGCGAATCGACCTTTGATTCTTGGCCTTGTTTCTGCATAGGCTTTTCTTGAAGCATACCTTATGGTTTTCTCAAATTTACGGTTCTTCTTCTTCTCTCTGTACCTTAGGACTCTGGCTTCTCTGTCCATTGGAGTAAGCTGGGGAGGTATCTGAATTGGAGGGCCTGAAAACAGATCAATGGTCCCTTTTGGAGGTCGTGGATAGGAGTTTGAAGTTTCACTTAGTGCAGATTCTGGAACAACACTGACATCCATCGATGAAATGGAAACCTGATAATACATCCAGATGACAAAAACATGAGTGGTCATCTTCCCAAAAATAATTATAGTTAACTGTTCATAAAAAAGTTAATTTTTTGAGATGATGAAATAAATTTAAGTGTAATTTTTTTATATGATATTAGATCCTTAGTCCATTGAAGAAAACAGACTAGCTTAACTACAAGATTTATCCTAATGAACTGCACGTAAAACAACAGCAACATCTGTGTAGCACGACGCTGATTAACAACATAAACATATTAACCATGTGTTTAATCAAAAGTGTCGAAAGAAAGCCAATGAAAAAGCGGAAACAGTAAAGATGCTTTAAATTTTATCATAAGAAACTTGACAACACAGTTGTAATTTTTTAAAAAAATTAATCTGAGAACAGAGTTAAAAAGCTAAACAGTAACATACGATGAATTGGAGCAGCTTAAATGTTGTAGTGAATTACTATTGTACAACTTGAATGTAAAAGAGTTACTAATTACATATTATTTCAGTGACAAGGAGGTTGAAGAAGAATCTAAACATCTTCGTTGATTTGGAAAAGAAGCTTGTACATGCATGAAAAGAGCATGGAATCTTCGGTAAAGTTTTGTACGACAAAAGTTCAAGGGCCAGTTTAGGTATGTAAAGCACCTAAAATGACAAATCCTATGTTGAAAAAGGACGAAAAGCTGGAAAAGTTAATTTCCGAAGCAAAACAGAATGTTTTTAGAAAAAACTGAATTTGCACGGAGTAGTATCTTCATATGACAACTCATGAAGTGAGATATGGATACAGTGAAGAAAACTTACACTGTGACTCAAAGAAGCAGGATAACCATATCCAGTGTTAGAATTGTCATACTCCATTCCAAGCTGAAAATTTAGGTGGTGACTTTGTTGTTGTTGTTGTTGCTGTTGGTGGTAAAGAATAAGAGATTTTCGCTGTCCGTCCTGAACTGGCACAACGCTATCTCCACCGTAGTTCTTCTGAGGAACAGAGTAATGTTGTTGCTGCTGATTAACACTGTACTGATCGTTAAATTGACTGTCCCCTCCATACTCTGCAAGATCCAAGTAGTCATCCACTACTTCCCCACCAAACAACATCCCATAGTTGTTATTTTGATTGTTGTTATTATTGTTAACGTTATTCTTATTGTTGTTCTTAACAGGAGGATTCAACAACAACCATGAAGCTGCTTCATCTTCGTCTTCTTCATCTATGGTGGTATCATCTGCATCTCGTGTCAAACTCAAGAATCCATCATCCTCTGCGCCTTCCCCTGTGGATGCACCAATTCCTGGAAATTAAAATCACAGACAAATTTTTTAAATTATGGTTCAGAAGTCACGTTTATTGAAATTTTCGTTACTTTTAACATGAAGGAGTACATATGTTGTGCGTGAAAAAAGGAATGGTGGTTACCTGGAATAGGCATTATTGGGACGCGGTGGTGACGTCGCGCCAAAGGGTTGGCAGAATGGATGTCAGCGTCACAGGAGGCACAAAGTGAGGCAGCGTCCGCTTTGCAAAGAAAGGCTGCAGGGGCACGCTCACAGGCTTCGCAAACCCACACACGCTCATGACGAGAAGCCATGAGGGGTGCTGCATGTATGCGGGCATCACAGCCCGCACACAAATAGGCTGAATCAGCCCGACAGTAAACGGTACATGTTGCGGAATGGCAACTATCACACACCCTTGCCCAGTTATTGCTGCTTCCATCAGAACTCCCATTCTTCTCTTTTTTCAACATTGAACTGATTTTGGTTCCTCTTCTCTTTTCTTAATTAATTGCTCTCTCTATTTTGTGATAGTTGGGAGTAATGAAGTTGAGCAGGGATGCTGTAGACTTATGGAGCACTGCGAAATGTGAAGGGGCAAAGGAGGGAAAATGACAACTAGGCAACTACCAAGTGGGGAGAGAATCCACGGGTGACACGTGGAGAGAAGTTAATGGGTAGGAAAAGTTGTTTCATTATCTTGTGGTGGCTGGTGATTCTGGTGGGGCCAGGTGGTGGGGTCAAGCAACAGGGGGTTGAAACAAGTGGGTCCAGGGGGCCTTTGGCTTTTGGAATCCATTGAGGTGGGAGAGCTTTGTCCAAGAGATTGCCTTTTAAGGGGAGACTAGAGAGATAATTACACCCATATAAGTCCGTTTGGTTTAATTTGACAGGTATACATATACAATTCGTCTCTCTTCATTTCTTACTCTCTCTTGCTCGTCGCTCTCCTCCCTCTCTCAATCTCGCCTGCCAAATATATATGTATATTAGTTACATATATGAAATTATTTGACAAATATATACATACAATTTGACAAATATACATATATATTTCGCATCTCTCTGCCATCTCTCGCTCGCCTCTCTTGATCTCTCTTGCCTCTTGTCTATAATATGTAGTTACAAATCGTAATTTTAGCAAACTATAGTTATTTTTGTCTTATTATGTTTCAAGTGTTTGCTTTTTTTGAAAAATCCTCTATTTTGTTTTAGGTGACTTATAAGTTAAAAGTCATTAATTGGGAACCCAACTTTTGGTTTTGTGGTCTTTTTTTTTTTACACTTTAAAAGAAGTGTTTAAAAGCGATTTTTTTGTCATCCAAACATTTCTAAAACCGAAAAAATGTTTAAAAGCTAAAAATCACTAAAAACAAGTTAATTTAAACACCCACTTAATCATTTATTTAATACAAATTATAAATGTTTTTCATATTTTTTGGTTAAATATAGCATTATGATCCTATTTTTCATATATATTTGGAAATTTTCTCAAGATTATATTGACACACTATATACACATACACGCTATATCCCATACAAGTTGAACTTAGATCAATACTATATACATAAAATCTTTGCATATGCCACTGTATTCTATTTTCTTAATATATAGTAAGTCATTGCAAATTAATTTTATTTAAAAGTCGATATCACCTATAAAAAAAATAAAAAAATCTAAGGCGTTAGTTACACTTGGAGGACCTTTGCATGAACGGTAGTTTGATTTGGTTAATGACGAGACTCTATATAAATGTCCAATCTAATATTAAAAGCCGTTTATCATGTGAAGAATGAGATATCCATTATGAAAAGTTTGAAACTGAAAACAGGATTCTTGTGCAAAAATACCTCTATTGTTACTTAAAAGGTTTAAATATATACCCCTCCTTTGTTAGGATCGTACAAGATGCATCCCTAATTCCATGCAGTACTAACATTTGGTGAGGTGAACACGATGTAACATGTCATGTCGTGTCTAACTCACCAAATGTTAGTGACACGTGGGGTTGGGTGTCTAGCACCCCAATGGAAAAGAGGTACATTTAAACTTTCTCGATAATAATGAGGGTATTTTTCTACAAATTGTTCATCTTCCATATTCAAAATGTAATGATTTTAACTCAATTATTAATATATTGTTATGAGCTAGGTACTTCTAAAGACAGCTAACTAAAATATTAACGAACATTTACCAAATAATTGAATGATAGTCACAGCTTCATTTTTTCTTCTTCATTTTTTTCAAATTTTGAAACACTATTATTGATTGAATTGGATCTTCCATGTGAGTCAATTCAGATCTATATTAATATTTAAATAATATATACTTATTATATTTATTTATTAATTAATTCAAAGAAAAGAGACAGAACTATTCCTTAAAAATTATAAAAGGACTTCAGAACATAAACCCTAAGTTACTTTTCTGATTTCTTTACCTTCTCTCTTCTCCAAATTTCTACAAAGTTCTTATGAAGATTCTTTGAAGGTATTTCAGTGTTGTTCGTATTTATATAAATGTGACTATATTAATTGACTAGTGAAATAAATTTTAATGATTCATAAACTGTGTGTTTGATTAAATTCTTCAGTTATAAAGTTTGAAATTTTTACCTCTGAAGTTGTCATTCCTGAATTCAGAAATAAAAATGTACATATCTTTAGGAAGAATTTGTAGATCACTTACATATATATATATATTTTATGACATTTTTATGAGATAGATTTTCTATCTTATAAGATCTGAAAAAAGTTATTTTCTCCGATTTATTTTGAGAGCACGTTCCGAGGATACCCACTACAAATGTTACCTATGGGCTATGTGTGTCTTCTTTTGCGGGGCTTTAGATCTGTTTAGCAATTCATACGTCTGCATCAACTCATTCATTTTTCTTATGCACAATTATCACACTTTTGTCCTTCAAATAGGATAAACCAAAAATGAATTCTGTTGAGAGACCTCGTGGCAGCTGTTCAGTCAGACATTTAACACTAATAGTAAAGCTGACTCAGACAAGTTTTGTGTAAGAATTAGACCCAATGGGTTGCTGCCACGTGGTAGTGCTGGAGATGGATTGAGATCCACCCTTAACCACAAGTTTTAGTGGGCTAAAAGTTAGGGCCCAATTCACATGGATTTTGGGGCCAGTTGAAAGGTAAAGACGCAATCAAGAACTTGATGAGATGGACAGTGGTGTTCCTAACCCCAAGCATTACAGGCCACTACTGTAATATCCTTGCCTTTGTATTTATTTGATTTGGATTTGCTGTCTTAATCATCTTCACAATGTTGATAGACATGCTTGTATTCAACTTTGCGTAACTCAATTGATGACTCAGTCAAAGATAAACTCAAAACTTTACTAAATTACTTTAGTCCCCACAGAGATGTGTCTTGGGTTAAATGGTCTATATGACCAATATAATGGCATGGGAAATTAACACTTTTGGCCTCTCCAAACACCTTATAGATATACCAATTCATTGTCACAGAGAATTCTTTCGGAAACAAGTTCTCTATCTCTATGAGGTAATAATAAGGTTGGCGTATATTTTTCCTTCTTCAAACCCTACTTGTGGGATTTTCACTGGGTATGTTGTTGTATTGTCACAAAAAATTCTAAATCTATAGATTTTACAATTTTGAATTTACCTTTGCGTTAGAAATACGTCATTGTTTTAAGGTTATAATGTGTTAGATATTTTTATATATAGTCGTTAGGATCAAAATGTTTGTCATTATGCCAAAATTTATAACTGATAGTATAGACACAACTTTGTTTCTTAACTAAGTCCACCAATAAGAATCATGTTTAATCATGACTTCGGCAGGTCCATCCCATCCCCCTTATGGATCTTGTCATAGATAGAAGGCAAGGATTAGGAAACCCTACCACCTATATAGGTATTCTTATAGTGGATGTGTGGGCTTGGACCACCTGTCGGCCCAAGTCAAAGAATATGTATTTCCGATTTTGGGGTTGGGCCCAATGAATTGTTTGGTTGATTTTATCTAATAAAATTCTAGTTAATTAAAAAAAATTTTTGTCATAGATAGAATGTTGATGTTACCTAACAATAGTTGTAGCTATTTGAATAATAGGGTCGATGATTTTTTATTGAGATATATAACGTGTAAAATGCTATACTCTCTCTTTCTCACACTGACTAGATTATTCAAAGATTTCGACCAGCAATATCATTTGATTGAGATTTTTAAATGCATATAGAAAATATCATAATACTTTCACATAATTTAAATACCTGGACATAAAAATTATCAATTCAATTCTTATGATTAGTCCATATAAACTTTGATGTAGCAAAAATTAGGAAAAATTACATAAGTGAAGGACTTTAAATTAATATTTATCAAAATTAAATAGACTTTTATTTTATTACTATTTCTAGCAAAACGTAATAATGGGAGATTGGAGAGAAAATAGAGTAAAATGTAACAGAAAAAGTGGAGAAGAAATTGGGATGAAAACCAATTTGCAATATATGATTAAAAAAATTATGTTATTATAAGTGGTAATTTTTTTCTAAATATGGAATAGTTAGATGATTTTCCCTAAAAAAATATCTAATCCAGAGAATTTCAAATTTTGAAGGGCGAAGGCTTCGGCTTTGAAATCTGGGGGAAAGTAATATGGGCCATTTGAGTTAGAACTTGGAATTGGGCTTTAAAATCTGTTGTGGCCCAATCTTATATAATTCCAGGTCCATTTGGATGGCAAATTTCAACTGATATATTACTCAATTTTCATTTAAATTTAAGGATAATTTCCAACAAATATAACCATGTTTTATTTATACAAAAAATAGTCAAAATTTACAGAAAATATACCTTGACTATATAATATAGCTTGCCAAAAGTCATAGAAAATATACACTAACTATACAATATGGATTACTTATACATTAGCTATACACCGAATATACATTATAATACACTCAAAATTGAATACAACTTGACTACACATGAAATATAACTGACTATACATGTCTATATACCATTTTTTTATGATTACTTTGACCGAACAATCATCTATTATAATCATCCCTATATTTAATCCTAAGGTAACTTCATATTAATTACGATTATGACCTTTTTTTTTTACCTCTACCAGTAAAATTAGATGTGGCTTGACGCTAGTCTTTTATGGAATACAACTAAATCAAATCTCCCTTTCACGACTTGATTTGTCTGAATATTTTTGGCAGTTATACAAGGTCTGACGGTATATATACACTTTTTATTCCAAAATAACACATACATTTTCTATATGTATATTATTTATAGTTCACTTTTAAGTTTTATGTATTTCATTTGTTTTCTTACAGTCTTGTCAAACTGCAATTGGACAATTTATCAGTAAGAAATTTCCATGCTGGACCACTGTGTTTTCTTGGATTCCTTGCTATTATGTCTTTAGTGTGGCTTCGTGCGTTGCACTGAAATATAAAGTATACTTCTAGCTAGCAACTTTTTCTTAAAATCATTAGCTTCTCCACCAGCAATTCCATTATCCTCTTAAATTGCCGTTGTAATCATTAATAGGGCAAGCTAGGTGCATTAAAGTTCCTGCTATGTACAGAGTCCGACCACAAAGGCCTATTAAAATCATTATACATGCTAATTCATAATCCAAAATGAATGCTTAATTCCAGATTTTCAATTACACCATTGTCTAAACTAAAAATACAAGTTTTAATTAAAAAACAAAACTGAACTCTCGATTGAAATAATTTAACTTAAAGATGAGCATATACAAGAAAGAAAAGAAAAAACTAACAGAACACATCAAAGTTCTTTGAATCTCTGATGGTTCATTACTATACAATACCACATATAGTTTAATAAATTACCTCTAGCTAGAAATCTGTTGACGGTGTAGTTATGGATATGTGTAAATGTTTTGCTCACCTAGGACCAGACAACTCCATGGCTTGTACAAGTAACAAAGAATCATCTGTGAGATCCGAAAATCTCTCGGATGAGGATAGCTCTTTCGTTTTGTACTTGTTACTGCTATCAAATTTTTGGGATGCTTCCCACCTCTCTGCAAGTCCATCGCCTTCAAGCATACGAACGATTTCAGACATTTTTGGTCTGTGTCCTGGAAGATATTGTGTGCAGAGGAGAGCAACTTGAACCATTTCCTCTAGTTCGATTCGATCATAGTTGATTCTCAAGTCTTTATCAACAAGGACATCAAGTTTCTTCTCTTGGTGAATTTTCCTAACCTGATATAAATGGACACCAAATGTTACACTAGAGGAATAGCAATTGTCACGAGTGACATGTGAGCGATCTTTGATTTGGCACGGAGTTTAAGTTCAAATGTTTTCACATGACAAAAAGTATCCTTAGAACTTATGGTTTTAAACATGTCATATAATATTTCTATGACTATAAGAGCAGGTCATTAAGAATAAAATAAAGTTAAATAGTTTTCAAAATTGATACTTACCCAATCAAGCATTACCCCCTTCTGGTTGGATGCTTTTCCAAATTCTATAGCCCTCATTCCTGTGATCAGTTCAAGAAGAAGGATTCCAAATCCAAACACATCTGTTTTCTCAGATGATTGTCCTGTTGATAAGTATTCAGGGGCTATATGCCCCACTGTACCGCGCACAGCAGTTGTGACATGTGAATCCTGGTGATCCAAAAGCTTTGCCAGCCCAAAATCTCCTACAACTGCCTCACAATAGTCATCGAGCAATATATTTGCTGCTTTAACATCTCTATGAATTATCTTAGGATCACATTGTTCGTGAAGATATAACAGTCCTCGAGCAGCTCCTATAGCAATTCGCTTCCTTGTTCCCCAGTCCAACACAGGTTTTGCTATTGAAAGTAACACGGACTAAATTTCAGCTCAAGAAAATAAGAAATCTGAAATGCCACTTTCCTAAATTATACTTTATCTTTACCTTTGAGACGAGAAGCTACACTACCATTGGACATGTAAGGGTAAACCAAAAGCTTCTCCGACTGTGTCATGCAAAATCCATAAAGCCTAAGGAGGTTACGGTGCACTGCTAAGCTTATCATTTCGACTTCTGTCTGGAATTGTTTCTCACCACCAATTGCATTGCCATCATTTAGCCTCTTTACAGCCACAGGAGTCCCGTCTGGGAGATGACCTTTATAAACATTCCCAAAACCACCTTTTCCTAAAATGTTTTTGCTGCTGAAGTTGTTGGTTGCACTTTGGAGATCCTTGAATTGAAATCTTCTCAAATTCCCAAGGGAAACTTCTTCATGATGCCGATCTAAGAATAGCAAATTATAGAAATGAGTTTGAAGCAATGATCATAACTTTCATCAGCTAATGTTTAGAACAAATGACCAACCTTTAACATCAAAAAAGGCTTGGTGATTGTGTCTACGCCTCGACCATAGAAAGAGTCCAATTCCAAGAACGAGCAAAGAAATGCAGCCTAGAGTCGAGCCAAATACAAGGGCGATTTTGTGACTTTTTTGCTTCCCAGAAGACGAAGCTGGATAACACGGAGCAATAGAGTCAGGTTAAACAGAAGACCATGCAAAATCAGAAATTACAGGCTGGATAAAATAGTTAGATTTGGAAAATGACATTCTATAATGCATACATTCTGAACTGTTCAATGTCATTGACATAGGCAGCAGTTGCATTCCATAGCAGTCTGGCTCAGACCCCGTCGCGCAGATCAATGGATTTCCAACAATGCTATAATCACAGAACAACAAGAGAACATAAATTATTTCCAATACTCCAGCTTTCTATTAAATGAAAATTTAACAAGACATGAATAAACTGTTAATTAGCTTACTTGAATTTCTTAGCAGGGAACCTAGGTACTGGTCCACTCAAGTTATTGAAGGATAAGTCCCTGAATCAAAAGGTTGAATACCAATTCAGTCTAAAGTTTTGTAAAGGAGAAAAAGAAAAAGATAAGTAAAGCAATAGAAATTTACACTAGAGTGAGCTGTGACATGTTGGCTAATGAGACTGGAATTTCTCCTGAGAGACTGTTATTATTGAGCCTCCTGAACAAATTAATATAAGGAAACTGATATTGACACTTTTGGAAGATAAGAAAATGAAACATAAAAATTGAAGTTGGATCCCCTGTTAAGATTCTTACATGTACTTGAGGTTATTCAAGTGTCCCAAAGAAAGAGGAATATCACCACTGAAGAAGTTATCAGAAAGATCAAGAGTCTGAAGCTTTGAGAGCCTTCCAATTTCTTTTGGTATTGGTCCTGTTATATTGTTATTCTGCAGCAATCTGTCTCAAAAAAAATTTAAAAAATAATTATTCAAGAAAGTTAGGGGGACAATCAAGTATGCTTGAAATCACTGATTTAAGTAACTCACATAATCTGAAGATTTGTCAAATTGCCAATGCTAGGTGAAAGAGTACCAGACAGATTCTGGCTTGGTGACCCTCTGCATAATACAGAAAGGTAAAATATCCAACATTTTGAATCCCAAAGACACACACACACACACACACAACAAAAGAAAGAGGATTCATCTTTGCAAGAAATACTTACAGTCCAATAACCAAACTCTCAGAAGAGCAAGTAACCATAGCCCAACTACATGGATCAACAGAGGTGCTATCCCAATTATCAAGAACCCCATGAGGATCCTTCAAAGCAGCTTTTATGGCCACTAAAGCTTGCACTGAAACAAAAAAAGAGGAACATCCCAGCTGAAAACTTAGTATGGAGTATCACATTATGCATAATTTCATAAAGAGGAGCACTAATTACCTTCAAAGTTGACACCTTTAGGAGAAAGCAATCCTGCTGCAGAGGTCCAAAGAACCAAGAATGTAGCCACATACAAGAATGCAACCTTTGTCTCTCTTCTATTTTCCATTAAATTTCAAGAAAGAAATAGAAACTCAATAATCAGGCCTTGATGAATACCAGAGAAACAAATCCCTCTGTTGGATTTTCCTCTAATATTAGTAGTAGTCTTTAGATTGAGAACAAAACTATAGCTTTTGTATGCCAGAAAATCATTTTATTACTGTCGTGTCAGTCTCCATAGAAAGAAATAAAAAAGCAGTCTTTGTAAAAAGGCGAACTTAGCATGCCTGTCACTGGGGACACACACCATTTGTAAGCAAAAGAATATATTAATTTTTTTTAAACATTAATAAAGCAGAATATACTTTTACCATTATGGAAATCTAATTGCTACTATCTTAATCAAGCACTTTGTCTTGAAGTATAGACATAGAAATGACAAGTTTTAATGGACCTCTACTTTAAGCTTAAATCAAAATCACTCTTGAAGACAAATAAACAAAATTATTTAAGTGTAATGTGCAGCTATAATAAGACCAAAAACTCCTCATGGATGAGTCAGTCACTAGCTAAGTTATGGCTTAGAAATAAGTTATTTTTTGTCATTATCATGTGAGCTTTATTATGTGTAATGGTAATACTATTTTATTTTTAAAAATTGGGAACAAACATTTAGGATGTGCAAGAGTGCAAGTAATGGCTATGGGAATTGGATTTGCAAAGGAATCCAACATTCCCTGAGTTTGGCCATTCAACAAAATCCCAAAAAAACTTAGTTTATTTTATAAATTCTAGTTTTAAATAAATCAGGCTAAGAATGTGGGAATCTCAAGAAAATTAGGCTCGAGATTGATAATGGGTTTGGTGAACTGACTAGTGTAATAGGCTAGGGACCAAAGACCACGACCATCATGAGAGGCATCTTTGTTGGCCGTGACACAATTCTTTTTATTATTATCGGTATAATTTAACATGTTATAACAAGTTATCTGTTTTAATTTTGAAATAAGATAGAATATATAATTTTTTCTTAAACTTATGAATAAATTTTATTTAGATATTTAAATTACCATATAATTTTTTTTTTTAAGAAAGTACTTTCGCATGTGCTCTCAAGAGGTCATTATGTAGTCACGCTAATCACTTAAAATATGTCATCTAATTTAATTATGCCTATTAACCTTAATAAGTCGTGTGAGTTAGATATTTCTAATAAAAACACTTTATCATCCATTTAGATATTCAATCAAATACAATACGATTCAAGTCGTGTTTAAATAAAATTTACTGATAAATTTAACAGATTATTGATATGTTCGACCTTAAAATAATTAGTTCAACTTATTATATGAAAGGCTATGTATAATTTAAGTGTGCAGTGGCAGAGCCAAGATTGTCAATAAAGGAGATCAAAATTTGAAGAATTAGACATACGAACTAGTCAAAGGAGATTCGGCATATACTATATACATATAAAAATTTATTTTAATCATATATAAAAAATATATTTTTTTATCGAAATAGATTTGAATGCATCGTGTATATATAAAAGTATATTTTTTATCCACTCAAATTTTTTACTACCTTTATGATTGATTGCTTGGACAATAGGGGCATGATGGATGTACTTTAATTGATTCCACCATGGAGTAGCACACGATATGTTGTTTGGAGTAGTTAAAATATAACATGATTTTATACACGCTTCATAAATGGTGATTCCAAAGAAACAAACTTATATATAAACAAAGTAAAAGTTACTAGTTGATAAAGGTAAAGCTGGCCACCTCCATCCTTTCATGCTCCCTAAACATCATTGAGAGGAATTTTAATTTGTTGTGGGTGGACAATATCATGCATCTCTCCTTTTCTTGCTTCCCTTTTAGTTTTTTTTTCCCAATATAAATTTAAAATAATAAACAAATTACTTTTCTCCCCTTTTTGAGTTTTTTTTGCATATATATGTATGTATGTATAGGATTTGGGAATATTATTAGCCAAAGGGATAATATGTGTAACCATTATTTGGCTTTGGCATTATTGATAGAAGTTTTTGCACAATTTTTGCCTCACTCAACACGAAGTTTTATATGAATAACTAGTTAAATCATGCGGCATAAGTTGAATAATATTTTTATGACTTAATTTTGATAGACATGCATAAGCTTAGAAAATTTTATCTTGCTCGATATAAGTTATATACGATATAAGCTATGCATTTTTGTGGTATAACTTGTAGCTTTTGCAACTGAAGTTTTGCCTCTATTGACATAAGCTCCGTTCAAATTGACCTCTGCACTTTCGGAGTGAGAATAAGAGTACTTAATATGTTAGGAAGAATGTTTTATAAAGTATTATAATCACATACCTGTCATATGTTAAATTTTGAAGTCAACTAAGTTACGAAATAAAAGTCAAAAAAATTTATCATAAATTACTTTGATCAATTCTTTAAAATGTGGTCAAATTTTTCAGAACTTTCTCCCAGTATATAAAGAGTTCGAGGGGGCCCGACCTATCAAATCAAAAGTCTACGAGTCTAGTTTTCAACGCACTAAATTATCCGTCCATATAATTTCAGAATAAAAAGATATTCACATTTTCATGAGGTGGAGCAAGCATACTAAACTAAACTTTAATTTTTGTCTCTATCGTCACAAGCTTTTAGAACAATTAAACAACCTAATTTATGTAATATTATAATACAAAAATATACACTTATTTCGACCAAAAATTATATGTTATTTCTGTGTTGAAAATATTTTCAGTCAGTCACTTATATTATACTAGTTCAGTATACGTGTTTTGTACATATGTGTCATGTTAATTTAAAAATTATATATAAATATAATATATACAATATTTATGTATCAAATAAATATTATTAATTTGATGTAATAGTTTAATCTTATTGTGAACCAACAAAAATGAGAAAATCAATTCAATTATTTATAATATAAATATGTTAATAATTTATCAATACATAAAGTAATAATTTGAAATGAAATAGTTAAAAATTAGATAATAAATTATTTAAATTTAATATACAAAAAAATTAAATATAAAAGAAATAAATAAATAAAAATTCCACCACAACCTAACAAAAATTCAAACAATATTCGTAAAGTGTCCCAAAGCATTTGTGCTAATGACCCTAGTTAAGGAGTAACAAAGAAACAAAGGGGAACTGTACACTGCTGACGTGGCTGTTTTGTATACTGCTGTTTGTATGTATTGCTTCGTTAAATGGACCCTCCTAAGACCAGTCAATATTTGTTTACTGTAAAACATCTTTCTATCTTTCACATTTTTTCATTTGATTTAGGCATTACTTCGTCCATCATAATCGAATTTGACATATCTTTTTTAAAAAAAAATTAACATAATATTTTATTACTACTATTTCTATTAATTGAAATTAAAATAAGTAATTAATATTAAAGATAAAATATAAAACAAAATAATTATTTTTTTTATATGTTAAAAGTAATAAAAAAATATTTTTAAAATAATAAACAAATAAAAATAAATAGAATAGTACTAAGATAAAATATAAAGCTAACGTTTAATAGATAAAATGTCATATTAAAATAATTCAATAGAGTTCACTGTCCTCTTTTGTTCACCTTACCTAATTGGTACTCAAATTAAAGTAGTATAGTATATACTTTGCTTCTTCTTTCTAACTACGTTGTTTTTCTTTTTCACCAAGATTCTTATTTTGTTTACTTCCATGCACCTAATCCATTGTTTTTCTTTTTTTCTTCTTCTCTCCCTTCATAAAGTTTGTAAACTTGTACTCCTTCCATTCTAATTTATTTGTTATGTATATTAAAAATTGTTGTCTCAAAATAATTATCAATTTAAATAATCAAGAGAGAATTAATTTTTTTCCAACTTTGCCCTTAGCATTAATTACTTCAGAATTAAGAAACACATATATAGATAAACGTTTAATTATTTATAAGGGATATATTAATCAAACAACATTCCAAATTAAATTTTTCTTCAAGATTGTGCCAAACTTTAACATGACAAATAAATTGGGACGGGAAGAGTATTTTTTTTTACTTTTCCTTTTTACCCTTTTCACTTTTCTTCTTTTGTTTCCCTTTACTTTACTCTATTGATTCAAAATAAAAGTAGCAGAAGTGCCATGGTAAAAGTGGAGGAAAAGTAAACATGAAGAATAATGCATTTTTTCAACCTACTTTTTTTCCCTCCTACATTATCCAAACAGACTGTGAGAACTGTTACTCAAATTTTTTTAATTATTTCTTTTATTCTAATTCCTCTAAAATACAAATTGCTAAGGTATTTCTCCAAAAAAATAAAATTTTGTTCGAGACATTTAGGTTCCATTACCAAATTAAAGCAACATAAGCATGTATCTATTGCTACGTAATAATAAAGTAAAATAGCAAAAATATGAATAGAAGCTAGCAATTCGTACTGTATTGAAAAGGTTTACGAGACGTAATATGGAAAAGTAATGTAATACTATTAAGAAAGGAATATTGGTGGTAAGTTTTATTCATTCCCTTTTTTAGAGGTTTAATCAGGTGAATGAAGTGTATAAGTAAGAACAATTTTATGAAATGGATAGAAACAAATGCAAGAAAATGGACCAACAGCATTGTAACAATAGGAATATGAATTGACTAAACGCTAAAAAGAAAAAAACACATATATTATATAGTCAACAAAATGAAAAATGGAAAATAGATATTAATTTGAATTAAAGAGGAATTTGAATCACAGCTGGATTTATTGTCTCTTTCTTTGTTCACTACTAAATTCTTTTATACTTTTTTGCTTCCAAGTTGGGACCATTTAGCCTTCTAATCAAACATTTTGATATTCTTCTCAAAACATACATCATCTCAACAAAAAGTAATTGTAATTAATATACATGTGATACACTGAATATATATACACCCTAGTGACGATAACAAATTATGACGGCTTTGTAATGGTAACAATCTTTTTGGTTTAAACATGATATAAATATATATTCAATTACATATGTACCCAAAAACATCATGAAGCTGAGGGAGAACAAACAGATTCAATTGAATCTAATAGCTTTGGTCCAAACTCTATATTTAGTTTAAGAATCGTTCATTCTTTATATTCGATTATTAGTTTAGAACAGATCAATAACTTAATACAACATGAATTGCTTAATTTGTAAGCTCTAAGCCTTTGCTCCACCTCTGTTGCAAAAAAATATGTATTGTATAATAGGCACCATATAATTTGTCTAAAAAACATAATGAGTATACAGAAAGTTACACGCCAGACAATTCAAAACTTGTACTCTGATTTTTCTTGTTATTTTTAAATTTTCGATTCATTAATTCTTTTGCAATTGATACTTGTAAAGTGTGATTGGTCGAGCAGATTTTCATTCACATGTTATTTTTAATTTAATAGTTGATTCTTTGATAAGAAATCCAACTTAAGGTTTTTCATATACAGTTTTATTTACCATATTGAAATCAGAGAGGAAATGATCTCTTATGACCACTTACAAATTAAATAGAAAAAATAACAGTTTAAATATCTCGAGTATAAAAATGAATGTCGCTCGCAAATAATACATAAACTTTATAATAAATTTATAAAATCAAATCTCCTCATGGGATGTTAGTAAGTACTTCGAAGCTTCCGCCTGCTCAATTTTAAACTAATCCATCTTAGTGGAAATTTCACTTTAGCCAAATTAAAGCACTTTTCTTTTTGGCTTCATCCTTTTATTCTTATATTCCCTTCTACTGTTTTTTGACACAAGACTTAAACAAAGAATCAATTGACAAATCCAATAAAATTATACATGTTATTAAAGTTATGTTAGATTATATTCATTAATTAGTCTTAACTTTAGTTTAAGTGCATTTCAAATCTAGCTTCGAAAATGCTTTTCTTGTGTGAGAATCTATTAGAAACAACTTTTCTACCTCACATATACACTTATTCTCTCCGGACCCTATTAGTGAGAACACGTTAGATCTGTTGTTATTGTACATATATTTCATAATTGACGGAAAATGGAAGCAACCCAAGATGTCTATATTGCTACGTGAATTATTAAGATGTTACCAATGTATTGCAAAAGCATGTATGTCCCTTGAAGTTTTTTTGGGTACATAAAAACGTGCATGTCCCTTAGCTTACTTAAAAATCATACATATATGCCCCTTACACAAAAGTGTTGTCATCGTCATTGCTCTTTCAATTCCTCCTCCTTCATTATTTGTGATGCTTCACCAACAAAAACAGAAAAGGAAAACAACAATAAAAAGGATATGTCCCATTGAATTTTCTGTATTAGAGAAGAGTACAAGCAATTAACCAGTGGACTTGTATAGTAAACTAAACTTGCCTAGAAAATTGCATCATTAATCTTCCCAAAGGTAAATGGAACAGCTATTAATCATCACAAGTTGATGACAAAATTGTCTTATGCAGTGTAAGAACCTCAGTTGTTTTAGTGTCTACAAATCTGTGAAGCTAAATTCCAAAACTCCACTTGTAATGTGACAAATAGAACCCTCCAACTGAGATTTATTTTCACTGTCATATATCCTTGTATAATAAAAACTATACTATGAAGTATTAATATACACATCTCAAATATTGATGAGATGAAAAAAGAACAAAATTCATTAATAGGTATTGTTAGGTCATTCTCATCGCGTTTTGCTCATTGAAATGTCCCATTCACTCCCAACTAGAATCAGAATGGGAAAATTTTGTCTATGTAAATAAGTTCATATAGAGTTAGAAAATATATATCAAGGTAAATTTAAATTTTGATAAAAATATATCTTTACATTAATAATTTAAAGAGGAAAAATAGAAAAAGCACAAAGTGACAATAAGGTCCATAAGGAGATTTTGTCTGGTAGAGTATTGATGCATCATTTTCCTTCTTGGTACAATACTCCCAAACATCTTTAATGCGCTGTGTAGATTAATCTCAATCTCTGTCCACCTTTATCCAACAAACAAATACTATTAAAATCTTTTTTTTTTAACTGCTGATTATGTTTTTCTTTTTCTTGTACAACTCATCTTGGTGGGGACTTTAATTTCTTCTCGAATTAAAATAAGTAATCTGAAATATCGTACAACAACAAGAATAAAAAGTAATACTCTTAAGTAAAGTTTTTTCTTTTTTTAGAAATATCATGAGATTCATGAACCTAGAATAGTGATATCATGATGACGTCTCCAATTTAGAGTGGGAAAACAATGTTTAAAAAAGAAAGAATGAATCAAAATCTCTTGGATTTTAATTTGAAAACAAATAAACTTATTGTAAAGAATGATTATTTAAATTGATAACTATTTTTAATATAATGGGACGAAGTGAGTGTCATTTATAGCAATATTATGATAAAGCTGCACTTGTATTAAAAGTGAATTACGCATGAGATATAAATATATTATAATTGTTTTATAATATTTGTGCTAGTTTGATAAGAATTGACACAATGTATTAAAATATGTGATAAATAACTGTAAGTGTTCAGCCAAAAAGAAATTGCTACAGATGGTAAATAATTTTTTTAATATAGTATGTCGTATGTCGCCGCAGAATCAAAGTTGAAAATACATGTTTGCAGTTTTAACTTCTGAAGAAGAAGAGGAGGAACAACGCAGGTCTAAATTCTAAAGTATGCCAGCACTGGCTAAACTTTAAATAAGTTTTTAAATGGCTATGTTTTAAACAATGTCATCACAAGAGGTTACTAGTGCCATTCCTTCCAAAGAAATGACTTATTACACCAAGCCCAGAAGCCCATTTTCAAAGCCATTAGCCACTATAGAACTGAGAAAAGCTTCATGCAAGGAAAGAGAAAGAGAGACTAAGCAGCTGGCACTTCCGATAAAATCAATGGGAAGTGTGTGTCTATGGTGTTTATATGTGAGAAGAAGCGGCATATCAAGCAATGAAGGGCGCACGTAGCTGCACATAGAAAGACAAAAATACCCCTGACTGAAGCAGCTATGTCGTCAGTGTCTACTTCTAGCTGCTGCTTATACTAAGTAGTAGTAGTAATTCTTCGGAAGGAAATAGCAGATAGCAGCTAAGATCTTTCGTAGTTCATCATATTCTTCTTCAAGATGGACCAAGTAGACATTCCCATGTTGGAACTAAAAATTTAAGATGATTTATAACACTAGGCCCAACAAAAACTTGAGTTAATGCAACACAATAATATCAAGGAGTTCTAAGGGCACTTGCAGTATCCCCAAGTACCCAGAGATGCAAGAAATGAAAAACTTGAAATGGATACAATTGAAATAGCAAACCTTTGTAAACATGAAAATCTCCAAGGTCATCAAACAAAAATATACAAAGTAAAGACAATATCTGCTAATATACAACAGTTTACAGATAAGGAGCAGATACAATCCAAAAAATTGCTCACAGCTCGATACAGGAGCCTGTTTATGTCAAAAAAATTAACAGATGTTTAACTCTAAGAGCATGGGTAGGAGTTGAAGGAACATGAAAACCTCCAAGGTTGTTTATATGATCAAGTAAAGCCAGAATTAAGACAATCTGTACGATGGATCCAGTAGACCAATAACATGTCCCTTTTTTCTCAAGCCTACTCATTAAACCACAAAATGAACAACTCAGTGGAGTCAAGATGAAGTGTTCACCAATAACTTTTATGGAAGGTAACACGATGAAGTGTTCACCAATAACTTCGATGAGTCCAATGCAATTATGTCTTATTTGTATCAATTAAATTCACCGAGTGAACTATAATTGGAAAATGGTTTCTAAGGGACTAACCAACAATACTTAAAGAAAGCAGAGACGGTTGCAAACTTTCATAAGAAAATATTAGGAAAAAAATTCCAAACACGTTGAAGCACAAAAAAACCAGAGACGTATCCATCTGAACCTATGCATTCGCAGGAATAGCGGCAGTTGCTTTCTGGGGTTTCATGGAACAGAAAAGATTCAAAACATCAGCATGGTTCCTAATGTATCTGGGACATATTGCAAGGAAGTCCTGTGCTTCACTCTGCCTTCCTGCTTTAAAGTATGCTTCAAACAAATTGAGAAATACAGAAGTTGATGGAAGTTTCTTCACGGTCACTGCTGCAGTAAATGCAAGTGCATCATCAGCACTTCCAGTCTTGGAAAGGTACTTGATGAAGGGATCGAGAAAAGGTGGATAACCTTGACTTTTCATCAAATGTAGAACATCCAGAGCTTCCTCGAAACCTCGTTGAGCCAATAATTTTCCTATCAAGAACTTATATGTGGTATGCCACACACGTAGTTCATTCTCATTGACCATCTTCTCGACAAGCTTGAATGCATGAATTGCTCTTCTTTTGCGGCAGTGTAAGGACACTAAGAGCTCTAATGCATATTCAGTATGGGATGATCCTTCCTTTTCGACCATCATTTCAAATGCATCTGATGCTTTAACCAGATCACCGGCTTCACAGTATCCTTCAATTAAAGATGTCCATGTTTTAGACTTTGGAGTAGAGACAGTTGATTTTATATAATTCATAAACTCATTGGATTCCTTATCCTTCCCACCACTACCTAAATTAAAAGCAATTTTCTTCTGCTGATTCTGACTAGGTGTGAAACCAGCATCCTCCATTGCTTTCAATATCTTATTGCATTCGCCAAATCTATCAACACTCGTCAAAGACTTGAGAATGGCATTGAGGTTACCACCAGTCAACGAATTGCCACTTTCTGTGAAGACCCTTACCACTTTTGAGAACAAGTCCAGATCAAGCTCCTTGCCAACAACTATTTTCTTCAATAGGAAAGTGCAGTCCTCCGAGGATGGCTTGTTTATGCCAACCATTGCAAACTCGTATAAGTCCACGGCATCCTTAATCATTTTTCTCTTAACAAAGTTATCCAGAACCCTAATATATGTTTCTCTTTCCATTTCAAACCCTGCAGTTCTCATTTCATCAACTAACTTCCAAAACTTCTCACTGGACTCTTCCCTACCTAAGACCCTTGCAATAGCATTAAATGTCTGCTCGTTATGTTTAAAAAGACCACTCTCTTCAATCCACCTAAAGAATATCAAAGCCTTATTAGTTTCACCTTGAAGTTTCTCCAAAACCATACTAATCAATTCACTCGAAAACTCAAATTTTGACTCTCGCAGCTGCTTTTCCACATCATCTCCCCATACATTTCGACGAATCAATTTGCAAACCCTAGAACAAACTTCCTCGCTCGAATTGTCAGCCAGCTCATAACTATACAGCTTTTTTAGCTTCTCCACATCGCCATTCAGCTTCTCCTTCTCAAATCTCTCCATAGCCCGATTAAACGTACCCCTCGACACTCCATACCCTTTACTTTTCATGATTTCAACCATACTCCAAAACTCCTTAACAAATCCATTAGAC
Source organism: Solanum aculeatissimum (assembly GCA_038996855.1). Lineage (NCBI taxonomy): Eukaryota > Viridiplantae > Streptophyta > Magnoliopsida > Solanales > Solanaceae > Solanum > Solanum aculeatissimum. The sequence goes on along the minus strand of JBCEWC010005017.1, from coordinate 1,492 downwards.
CCCAGTATCCCCAGCATATAATTATACACCTTTGAACTCAACCTCTCACTCTCATTCTCCTTAACCCAGTTAAAAAATCTACGTGCCGCATCAGGAGCGGTATTAAAGCTCCGCAACGCCCTTATGACCAAATCATGTGTGATAGTAACATTATTAGATTCTAAATCAAGCTTAATTTCGTCACTAGTCCGGTTTGGTTTAGAGAAAATACCAGTTAAAACAGCGATTTGATCTGAATCTTTGTGTTCGACAGCCAATTCAGATGTGGAGAAACTACGAACGGTGAGTGGATGGTAAGGGAGCATGTGAGAAGCACGCGAGTGGATAGTTGAAGAAGTGATTGAACGAAGAGATCGATTTACCTGAAACGGAGATTGATTGATGAGGCACCTGGAAATGTGAGGCTGAGCTAGAGAATGGTGCCGAAGAAGAAGGAGAAGCCATCGGTGTTGATTTCGCATTCTTCTTAGTAGATTCTGATGAAAGCTGAAGAGAGTTCCGGCTGGTTTTTGGGAATGAACAAAGAGGATTTTAGTAGGGTTTATGGATGAGAGGGGAAAACTCGATGGAATGAGTTCGAACAGATTCGGGTCAAATGGAGTGTACCCAAGATCCGAGTGTGGTTTTTTCGATTTGGATTAATTAGGGCTATGGTCCTAGAAAATTGAAAAAAAAAAATCAAAAAAAGAAAAATAGATATCGACACCTATATAACAATGCGAACGTCAGATAAACGCAATTAATAACACTAACGATCGTTTAAATTTGACATAATAAATAAATATGTGTTCAACTCACGATTATGCACTTTAAATTTGAATGTGCACAAATAAATACTTAAATTTGTATAAAGTTGATCAAAGAGATACGCGCATCTTATGCGGCATCCTACGTGGCAATTTGTGTCCTATGTGGTATTTTACTTGTGTTATGCACGTAGGACTCATGTGTCTCCTTGTTCAATTTTATATAAGTTTAAGCATGTACTTGTGTACGGTCAAAGTTGAGAAACATAAATATAAAAATGAGATCAAGTTAAAAGACACATTGATGTGTGTTATACTTTTAAAGTATTAATCAATTTTGATGGAGTAAATACTTATACAGACGCGCTTATATTGAATTACTCTAATTTATAATGGTTAGGTTGTAATAATATGCAATTATGTACACTTTTAGATTTGGATTCAAGTAATTATGAAATTTTATAAACATATTTATATTATAATGAATGTTTATTACATAGGTGTCTTTGTACAAAAGTTAGGAATTCTAACTTTAGGATCAAGTTATTTTTTCTTTATAAATACAAGTAATTCCTACATTATAATTCATATCCAAATATACTTAGAAAGGAATCTCTTTTTCTCTCTACTTTAATTTTATATAGTTTCATAATATAAAAAGCATTATTATAAGGGATAATTACATGGGCTAACCATCCATAGTTTTTCTTTACATTTTTTTTAGCCCAAGTTTATTTAATTACTTA
>JBCEWC010005016.1:0-25872 GCA_038996855.1 Solanum aculeatissimum | reverse complement strand
ACCCTCTAGTATAAGGTATACACTCACTTGTAGGGGTCAAGTATATGAATGAGCTACTCTTATCATGTTGCTATGTTTCTACATTTTATTCAAGTTATGGTTAAATTATGGTCATGTCAAGTATTCCATGGGACTAGACTTAGCACCGAAAGAGACTTAAGGTGGGGGCTCGACCCAAGGGGTCCTTATATAAAGTCTTGGTTTCTTAACTATGTGCCACCATAGATTCGTGTTATTTTTCCTAAATGGGTTTTTACTAGTTAATCTAACTAGGTCAAGCTACCCACTAAGTGGGGTCAAGTTTGGTTTATGTTTGAAGTAGACCACTCCTTTTCTGGTAAGCATCAAAATTATAAGTAGTAGCTAGCTTGGTCTTATATGTTGGTTAAGGTCTCCTCCTACATGTGTTTGTTGATTATCTACATGCATGTTCAAGTAAAGCAATTATTATTTATGTTATATAGAGCTTATGTCTATTGATCATGATTATGCATCTCGATTATCATGGCTTACTTTCTTTGTTTGCATAGCACCCCACATACTTAGTATATTCGAAGTACTATCACATACTTTTAGCCTACATGAAGTAACCCTGTAGGGATTGGAGATGCTATCCATCCCCCTCCTCCTCCATACGGCTAGCCGGATCATTTGAAGACTACTATTGGTGAGTCCTCCACTCTAGGGACAATATCTACTTTACTTTCATGCCATAATTAAGACTTGTCTATTTTGAATAATTATCTTTGAGGGTGCGCCCGATAGATATCTTAGCCTCCGTTCCATTTGTATTAGAGGTGTTGTTGGATATGGAAATGTATGTATTGAGCTTGACTCCCATTATATTTTTGTGATTATCAAATATTTCCCTTTGTCCCTACTCCTTTCTATGTGATGATATTTGTTGATGAGATGATGAAAGTCCTAAGTCCTGGCAATATATCCATAGCGTGAGTCATACTTACTTGCCCCTTACACTTTATTTTCTATATGATTTGTGTAAATCCTCTCCCCTAAAACATCCCTATATCTTGATTCCAAAGTCCCACTTCCCTTAGAATTTTTTGTTACTTGCTTGATTGTTTAATTATGCTTCCTTAACCAAGGATGTGTAAATGATATATTAAGAGACTTGTTTGGGTTGCCTTTGAGTTTCCCATTCGCTGTGTCATGTCTAGGCCCTAGGCATGGGTCGTGACACATATATACTCTACTCAATGTGTCAGCTACCACATTAGCCTTGCTGGGTTGATACATCTCACTCATGTCATAATCATTCAAAAGTTCCAACAATCTTTGTTGCCTTAGATTCAAATCCCTTTAGATAAACACATATTTCAAATTCTTATGGTCAGTAAATATATCAACATGCACCCCATAAAGATAGTGTCGCCAAATTTTCAATGTAAACACAATAGCGAACAACTCAAGATCATGCAATGGATAGTTCTTTTTGTTCACTTTCAATTGCCTTGAATCATAGGCAATGACCTTTTCATGTTGCATCAAAACAAAACCCAAGACTATATGTGAGGTATCAGAATAAACCACTAAACGTTTTGGACCTTCAGGCAATGTCAAAATAGGAGCCAAAGTAAGACGATCCTTTTAACATTTGGAAACTTCTTTCACATTCTTCGGACCATTGGAATTTTACCTTATTTTGGGTCAACCTTGTCAAAGGAGAAGCAATAGAGGAAAACCCCTCAACAAACCTTCTATAATAACCAGCCAAACCAAAATATCTTTCAATATCAGATGGTGATAATGGTCTAGGCCAATTCTTCACCGACTCAATTTCCTTGGGATCACTCTAATACCGTCACCAGAAATGATGTGACTAAGGAAAGCCACCTCTTTTAACCAAAATTCCTATTTACTAAACTTAGCAAAGAGTTGCTTATCTCTCTATGTTTGCAACACAAATCCTCAAATGGTCTTCATGGTCCTTCACATCCTCCGAATAAACAAATATATCATCTATGAACACCACCACAAATATATCTAAATATGATATGAAGATCCTATTCATCAAACCCATAAAAGTGACAGGGGTATTTGTTAGTCCAAATGACATAACAAAAAATTCAAAATGACCATACCAAGTTCTAAGTGTCATCTTTGGAATATCATCTTCCATCTCCTTCAATTGGTGATAGCCAGATCAATGATCTATCTTAGAGAAATAGCTTGCACCTTGTAGTTGATCAAATAGGTCATTGATCCTTGGAAGTGAATACTTGTTTTTGATGATTGCCTTATTTAATTGCCAAAAATCCATACACATCCGGTGTGAACCATCCTTCTTTCTTACAAATAATACTGGAGCACCGCATGGTGACACACTAGGCCTTATGAACCATTTGTCAAGAAAATCGTTTAATTGTTTTTCCAATTCTTTTAACTCCATCGAGTCCATGCAGTATGGACGTATAAAGATGGGTTGGGTGTCAGGAAAGAGATCAATATAAAAATTAATGTCCCTTATAAGAAGAATACCAAGTAAATCATTTAGAAAGACATCAGTAAAAAAATTTACTATGGGAACCAAACGAAGAGTAGGAACATGATACTAAGTATCCCTGACTTGGACAACATGATATAGACAACCATTGGAAATCATTTTCATAACTTTCATGTAGAAGACAAACTTCCCTTTGAACACAAAATTGGTTCCCTTCCATTCAAGAATAGGCTCATTAGGAACTTGGAATGTGACTTTGAAGGTCCTACAATCAATAGAAGCATAAGATGCATGCAACCAATCCATATCAAGAATCACATCAAAATTGGTCATATCAAAATCAACTAGATCATATGGAAAATAATTATGCAAGACCGACACGGGGAAATTTCTATAGACTTTGTTGGCTAGGATTAACTCACCAATAGGACTATAAACCGAATTAGGCTCTAAATACTTTCGAAAGCATATCAAACTTTATGGAAACATAAGGAGTAACAAAAGACATATTGGCACTGGGATCAAGCAAAGCGTACAAATCATGATCAAACACTTTTAACATATTAGTAACCATATCAGGAAACTCATCAACTTCTTGTCTAGCATAGAAAGCATAGAATCGATTACCACGTGGACCACCACCTTGAACTTGGGCACCTTGTTTCACTTTCCCTTTTTGAGCTACTTGACCTTGTGGAAGACCTTCCTTACCCTTCCTACAAACATTGGGACATTCATAAATCCTATGTCCTACCTTTCCACAACTAAAGCATGCATTAGTACCTCTCAAGAAATCACCAATATGGTTCCTCTCACACTTGAGGCACATGGGAGGAATAGCAACACTTTTCATAATATCACCTTGAGCCTTGGGATTGACCCCCTTCTCCTTGCTAAACCTTTGAGGAGAACCTTTAGAAGACCCTTGGCCTTGATGGAATAGGCCACCACCAAATTTACCATAATAGAATCCATCATCATAACGATCCCTCTTAGACTATCTTGTACTCATGTTTTGGAGTTTCTCACTCTCTACTTGTATGGTATAGGTCATGAGTCTAGAGGTATCTATTTTCGAACAAGCATGAAATCCTTACATTCCATTTTCACCTAGTCAGACAGACCCTAAATAAACTTGTTCATACGGGCCCTTGAGTCGGCTACCAAGGAAGGAGCAAACTTAGACAATTTTTTGAACTTGAGGGCATAATCCCTCACACTCATACCACCTTACTTCAAACTCATGAATTCCATCACCTTAGGTTCCCTTAGTTTAAGTGGGAAAAATTAACTGAGGAAAATGGCTTTGAACATTTCCCAATCAATATCACCCTTTTCGAACTTCCATTGAAAGAATAAAACTTGAGCAATTCCCTAAAGTTGATAAGTCACCAATTTGTCCATTTCCTTGGAAGACACTCCCATAATCTCCACTATCTTGTAAATCTCATCAACAAACTCTTGTGGATCCTCATACATATTTGAACCTTGAAACACCAAAGGCTTCATTCTAGGAAAGTCTCTTATCCTTGAAGTTGGAGTATGGTTCTTAGAAGAAGCAACCACTTGAGCCAACATAGTGATTGTCGTTCTTAACTCATTATTAGATACTTGGTCCACTTGAGGGACTTGAGAAGTTTCGAGAATTGGAGGAACTTGGTTCGCATTGGCATCATTTCCCCTTAGAAATGGATCTCGTCGTGGAGCTATTTCTAAAAACACCAAAGTATAAACATTAAAATAAAAAAGCTTTGAATGCACAACATAGAGTACAAAAGAAGCAAAATCTTCCAAAAATTTTTCATAGCCTCCTATTCATAGATGTGACACGCTTCACACCAATGAACGTAGTATGTTGGACTCCCTAGCATACTTTGAAACCTTAGGCTCTGATACTATTTTTGTCATGATCTATACCTAGGGCCTAGTCATAACATGGCTAATGTAACACCCAAAAGCATCCCATCCAAGTCTCATGTTCATATCATAAGCATTAATAAGGTACAAAAACATATATAAGAGAATAAGCAAGTGAAAGTACATAAAGATAAAATGTCATTGGTTCCCTTAGGGGAACAAACATCAATCCATGGTCATAATCATGCCTCTACAGCTTAGATCTTTGCGGGGACTAGCACATAGATCACTAGCTCACCATCAAGATATACATCAAAAGAATGAAAATGATAAAGTCTCAACATAAAGGAAAAATATCATAGGGTTTGTTTCCAAAGCATGGGAACTTACAAAAAAGTCTTTAAGCTCAAATCCAAATCTAGCCATAAAATGGATTAGTTATCTCATCATCCACCCCTACATGTTTATATCATGTAGGACAATAAGTATGCATTAGTACATAGAATGCACTAAGTATGTAGGAATACCTTAAATCAAAGAGCATCACAATAATAACAATATGCATAATTATCATCAATAGGATAAGAGTCCAATATGCATGAGCATGCAAGTTTAAAATCATGAGGAGTGGTATCATAAAATCTATTCATAACCTTAACATACATACGTGAGAATAAGACCATAATCGACATTCATAAGACCATGTGGACTATTACATGGAATTCTGATTTCTCTCTATATCGAGCTAAGAGGAGTCAATTTTGTCAAGGTAAGCTCAATCCTCACTCTATAAGTTCTATACTAGCACGGTGAGAACAATTATTTAACCTCACCCTTTAGGTTCTATCATAGAACGGGGAGTATCTATCATTTTAGGCTAATTGGATCCAATAGCACACCTTTAAGGCATAAAACATAAACATCATTCTAATGGTGGGACATAGTTATGGGACCAAGGCATCTACCAAGGCCCTCTCGGTGCTAAGTCATGTCCCACGGAATACATAAATCATGCATATACATAACTTTCAACATAGTTTATACTTCATTAAATCATGCTTTCATAGTTCATAAATAGTCATCATAGTTTTTCATGAAATTATCATCTCATAAGAATAATCCATCTACTTTGCTTTCATCATAGTGTGGGTAGACATTACCATCTTAACATTATCATCATAAATACTAGAGTTTTCATCACCCTCTTTATCATAGCATCATCATTATCATTTTCATAATATCATCATTCTCATAAAACATATTTTTACATACTTGATACCATAATCATGAGAACCCGTAGTTTGATCATAAGATACTAGGGCTAAGTGTGAGTCCATGGACAATTGAATCAAAATCATTTAATTGAATATGATTCATAGAGTAAATCATGCATTTAAATTAATTTAGAATATTACCAAAGGAACCCACATCAAATCATTAATCTCTAATCATGCATACTTTGAAATCTCATACTTTTGCTTATAAATCATATATATCATGTAATTCATCATAATTCATGCATAATTAGTCATAATTATCACATACGAATCATAATTCATGCATTAGAAATCATAGCGTAAAAGCCCATAAGAATTCATCATAAAACTTTGATAAAAATAATGTTTTGGATTGGGCTTCATGTATGAAACTAATCTATGAATGAAGCCCTTACTTACCTCAAGTAGAATAAAAATCTAGGAAAACTTGACCAAACCTTCAAGATTTAGCTTCAATGGAGCCCTTGACTTAGAGAGAGAAATATTGAGAACCCTTGGGAGAAAATTAGAGAATTAAAAGCTTTAAATGAATTAGGAATAAAACTTATAGGTACTAGGTCGGTTGGGATAGTTAGAGTATCCAAAAAATATAATTTAGGGCTTAGATGAATTGAAGATGTCAAAAGACCATTATTAAAAATTGTCAGTCATCCATCAAACCCCTTCTATGGGTCATGGATCAACTTACGACTCGTATCTTACCTCGTGGATTAGGCTATCAAAAAACTTGAGTCATTAGAATTATAGCTTCTAGTCTACGAACATCCAGCACAGCCCATGGATAACCTACGGGTCATAGAAACCATCATAGAGTAATCCCAGACCTAGTTAAAAAATATTTTCATCAGGGCCTCCACCTACGAAACTACTTATGAGTCGTAGGTCAACATACGAGCTCGTTTGCTAACACATAAGTCAACTTCCCATTTGAAATTTCCATTTTCCCTGGGCTATTTCTACGAGACCACCTATGACCCGTGGTTGCATCTACAGGTCGTAACCTAGCTCACAGGTTCAGACCATCAAAATATTTTCCTATCTTTCAGTTTTCCATGCCTTAAAACATGAGGAGTGTTACATATTTGATACAAATACAGGAAACCTAGATGGTTGACCCATCTGACCCTAAATTATGGAACCTCATACCAAGCCTATGTTACAAGCCAAGAAAGTCATATAGTGATCCTAATCCAAGTGGTCGAAGGTCACGGTCATGAGTATTGTGGAAAACATATGATATTATGCACAGTGTTTGAATATTTGTTATGAGTGAGAGTGATTTTGTCAGTCCCAAGCATTAAAATTGAACATACCATCATGAATGAGATACGACACTTCTTTTTGTGAGGGAACCTAATTTGCATTATTTGTTTTAGACAATATCAGTGATTATTGATTATCTATGACTACTTCGTTTGTCATAGTTTCACTGTTGTATATTGATATGCATGAGTCTGTTTGATCATTGCCTGATATGCACTAAGGAATTTGGATGGGTGTCCGTGAATAATTTTGAGATGATATATTCCACTAGATTGTGGTCTGTGTGTTGCTATAACTGCTAATGTAATTGAGTCCATCACTTAAGGACAAGTAACAATTTTAAGTTGAGGGGATTGATGTGCTGCCAAAATATAATATTTTTTATGCTTAAAACTTGGACTTTTTTGTGTTCTCAATGAGATGTTAGTAGATTTGATGTGTTTTTATGTTGAGTTTAAAATATTTTAGTATTTGGTATGTTTTTGGGCAAAGTTCTACAGAATTTGAGTTTTTGGTGATTTACAAAGGAGTCTATGGGTCGTGGACTATTCATGAGCTATAGGTTGTTTCATGAGTCAAAATCTAGTGAAGGGCCAAGTTTCAGAAGTTATATCCACGAGTTATTAAATGATCCATAGAATTCTTCATGAGCCGTATATGAGTTCGTAGGCTGAGGATCAGAGAATATGCTGAATACTGAAGTATAAGCAGACAAAGTCAGTTATGGGTCATAGATTAGATGAAGGATCATGGATAAGATCGTGCCTGGAGGATTAAGAGTTTGAAGAGTTTCAGAGAAATTTAGCAGATGAAACCCTCTACAGGTCGCAAGTCAGAGGATAGCTCGTATGATGCCTCGTAGGTCGAAGACAAATTGTGGAGATTGTAGAGTACGAAGCCTAGGTACGGATGGTGGTTTCACATATGGCCCGTAATCTTGTCTATCCGAGCTACCACCAATTTTTCTATTTTATTTTGGATTAGTATTTTACTTATTATAAATAGCTTTTTTAGATTTTATTTTATGAGAGGTGTGAAAGAGGAACAAAAAGAGAGAGGATCACGAAGTAGAAAGACTTGAGAATTCATCTTTTGTGACTTTATATTGAGATTACTATATTGTGATTTCTTGTGGAGAATTTTGGATTTCTTATTCTCAAATTTATCATTTTAAGAGTTTAATTATGCTATTCCGTAGCATAATTCTTTCATCTATAGTGAGTATGCATAGTTAAATCAACAACTAGGGTTGTGGTAACCATGAAGAACTAATGAAGTAAAATTTGGAAAATTTGTAATCCTTGAAGGTGTGCACGTATGTATTAATTATTTCTCTTTATTATGAATGCTTTTTAATGATGGTCAATGTTAGAACTTACCTAATTCTTACTGATTGGATGAAGGTAGTAAAGAATGGGAAAAGGGAATAACTACCAGGATTCAATGAGATTCCTCTCGTCTAATCAATTTGAACTGATCATGGGATGGTTGTACTGGAGTAATAGGTAAGGGTTAGTATTGTCACACTATGGGGGTGGATCAAATCACATTGTGAAATTGTCTCTCTCCTAAATCAAAGTCTTAGGTAAATATAACTTACCGTTCGGCATGCTACACACTTGAAAAGGTTATGATTATCTGAATATATTGAGTTAGGAAATCATGGGGAACACAATACCAGAGTTACTTTTCTCACTGATCTTACAACACTTTTACTTGATTGGTTGTTGTAGTTTAGATTTAATTCTTGCAATTACAACCCCTCTTTTCGAGAATTAAATAGATTAATTTATATTGGATTGCTCATAATTACTCCAGGTCTAGACCATATTCGCTGTGGGATTAGATCCTAACCTCTGTTTGGTATTATATTTTGATAGCGACCATTTATTATCTAATTGGAGGTGTAGGTTGGGTGACATCAGTCCATTGGTAATGACTTATACTTGTGAGATAATATTGTTAAATAAGCTTGTGATGGAATTATTGATAATGTGAAATTGTTCATGATGTCTTGATTGTTGAACTTTGAATTATATTACATGGAATTATCAATTGAATATCTTAGGTGAAATATTGAACTAAATGCGTATGTTGAGATATTGTTGGAAATTGTGAAACTAATTTCTTGTGAATTAAGAACTCAAATGATGAATTGTCTTAATCTATGATGACTAAGGGTAATTAAAAGAACTGAACTATGTTATATTGTGATTATTACGTAATTTGTTAATGATGACTCAAATTTTTAAAGACAATGAAATAATTGATCAGTTATGAATAAATGATGTAATATGGACATCTGGCCTATTTCTATATATGTGAAAGTCATTGTTGTACCATGATGAATTAATTAATTGATGCTCCATTGTGATCAAAAGCCGATGAAAAATGGTTATGGCTATTTGATTATGAGATTTGAGTACTTGTTTATGAGCAAATAAACTATGTTGACATCTTGTACGCACTCATGATTATGAAAGTAATACTTGTGATATGATGATATTGAGAGTGAGTATGTTGCATTCACTTATTACTTGTTCATTGATTCTTATGATGAATATGGATGAGAGATGAGTAAGGTAACATGTATATTGGTGACTAAGATTTCTATCGATCGATGATTAGCCGAGATCTATACTGACATGTCAAGATAATATTTTGGCAGATGATATGAAAGAGGTTTCAACCATTCATATGAGCATTGGCCAAGGTTTTTGCCAGCAATGTTTATGGATACAAGGTCCATGTGTGAGCCCCATGGGTTCCTACCTGAGTTTATTAGTAGATGTGTATTGTTAGACAGACATGCATCACAATTAATTGACATTGCATCGCATTGTTTATATTTCATTGCATTCACTCTATCTCATATAATTCTTTCTTTGATGTTCTTTAGGGCTACATATTGGTTGGGTCGGGTTGGTTTTGAAGTTTATTAGTTTGACTTATCGATCATCAGTTCGTAGATATGCTAAACTGTTATACACCATTAAGATATTGACTTATTGGTTATTAATTTATCAGTTCGGTTATTGGTTTAACCATTAGATTTGACACAAATAGTTTTTGTTGAAATTGTTTAGAAACAAGTTGACAAACCAAATAAACCATACATATGAGATGACAGATTACATTTTGTTCAAAAGAAAACACTATCACATTGTAAAATAACTAAGACTCTGAGACTTTAATACAGTAAAAAATAAAAGTATAAAATTGACAAAGATTTTATAAATCAAATGATACAAATATAATTATTTAATTCATTGTCGAGTTAGCAGTTAACCTGTTAACAAAAAATCTAAAATCATTAAGAATCAATAGCCCAATAATAATAAAAATTTAAACCCTTATTAAAACTATTAAGCCAATAACCCATTATCAATGAACCAATAACTTTTTTTGGTTCGAATAATCAATTTCGGTTTGATTTTGAATAACCTTAATATTGTTATATGTGTTATGTGTGAAGTTGTTTATACTTTGAAACTTGTATGTTGTTAAGATTGATCTATTGAAGGATAGTGATATATATTGGTAACCTGAGCCTTGTACATTGTGGAGATTGGACTATGGGAATATTATGTTTTGGGATTAAAACTGCTTATATTACTGACAAACTATTATATGACTTCACTCTAGGGATCAACTGATTATTCTAAGATAGTATTCTATAATGTATATACCTATGTTTATTGTTGTTGTATTAGGACTTTTCTGAGTGCAGGTGTGTAGGTCGATGGTTTATGGTTTGGTGGATAGAAGTACTTGTGATCTTCATCGCATTACTTTGGGTTTAGTTTTCATTTGTTGAGTACCGTATTGTTTGGTGCTCACCCCTTACTATATTTTGTAGGTTGTGAGCTTGATCATTCTTGATAGATTCCTAGAGTCAGGATCAAGCTTCTGGATTCTCTTAAGATGTAGTTGCTCGTATCTTCAACAGAACCCCAAGGATTCTATATTAATGTTATGTTCTGTTCGGGAACAAGACAATGAGACTTGTACTTTCTTTCGAGTTTTGTTGTCTAGTGGCTTGCATATGTGATACCAATTTTGAGATGGTTTAGTTTGATTTCTTATGTATATCTGCTATTTTAGACTATTTATCTTTCACTTTTATTAGTGCATTGGTTTGCTCAGGTTTAGGCTGACTCACCTTGGTGTGATAGGTGAGTGTCATCATACTCAAATTTTGAATCGTGACAAGAGTCAATTCATACATATTATTTCATCAACATCCCCCATTTTACCCAATCATATTCGCTAATCATTTCACTAATCTCCAAATTCACCAAAGAGAGGAAAATATCAAGTTCAATTAAACTCAACAAGGTTTAGAATTCACTTGCCTCAAATTAGCCAATCAATCATTCCAATGATAACCCCTTTCGAATCAAATCTGAAGCACCACATTTTACTTGAAAATAAATTCACATTCACAATATGAAACTAACAACACCAAAATCAAGCAAAACAAGAAAATGGGCAAAATTATTTAAAAATTCTCTATTAAAAATCAATATAAAAAATTCAAAATTTTTGCATAAAAACAATCCTTTAGGTTTTAGAAAGCTGACGGCAAAAACTATTTCGAAAAAGAAGTTGAAATTAATCCACAATCATCATTTTAAATTTAGAAAACCAAGTCATGATGTTCTCAAATTTTTCCCAATCAAAACCCTTAATTTGATGTTAAAATTATGAATTAATCAATGAAAATTGAAGAAAACAGTTAAAAAGGACTTACCCAATTGATTTTCCAATGAAAATCTCTTGAAAAACTATCAAAACTAAGCATAATATAATGGAAATGGAGAAAAACTGAAGAAACTCAATGTTTTAAAATTAAATATAGTTCTGAAAAAAATACTCATCGTGATCGTGAAACACTACTGAAAATACCCTTTATGATCTCGAAGAACAAATTGAGTGTACTTGGCACACGCGAAGAATAAACATGGAACCAGATATCAGGAATTGCAAGCAACACAAAAACCTTGGAATAGATCCTTGAGATTCATTTGAAACTCAATAAACACAAACTAAATATGCAACCCTACCAAATTCAATGTTCTGAAATCAATGAAATCGTCGAAACTCGAATCCAAGGTCTTCTCAACCCATAATCTAATAAGCCATAACTAAACTAGTTTTAAACATTTGAAAAGCTAAAATGCTATCGAAACACCGAAAAATTATGATAAAACTCATTCTTGTACTAAAATCATCTCCCAGAACTACTGAAACCATAAAAAATTTAATACGAGCACCAAAAGTCACAATGTTGACCAAAGTCAATATTAAGTCAAACTTTAACTACATTTTCAACTCTAAACCTAAAATCCACACAACAACTCCAAATCTGATTTCACAACTCTCCTAGACCAATTTCCACTTTTCCGAACTGATAGAACCGATAGAATTCTATTTTGACCCTTAAATTTCCTAATGACTCAAAATTTTAAAATTAGGCAATTTAAGCCTGCAAGACTCAATTCTTTATAAAAACTTAACTTTTTACAAGATTTACAAAAATCAACCTTTAAAACCATTCAAATATAATTCGGGGAAGCTATCAGAAGGAGTAAAATAGTATTTTTTCCAAAAAAGGGTAAAAAATAGTCTTCAAGATCATTACAACTAAAGAAAGTTACACAATGCGTGGAAGACTTATCAAAGTGAGGAGGAAGAAGAAAAGAGGCCATGGTTGTGAATGGCTACTCCAGAAATTCACAAAAGAACTTAACGATATAAGGTCCTTATCTCATTAAGGGTAAAATTGTAAACAAAGTTTCTTCTTTATTAACTTTGTACAAATAGAAGTCTTTTATAATTTGGAAGACCTAGATTACGTTGAATATTGAATTCTCAGGTTTTAGTTTCTTTTTAGTGAGTAATTAGGGTAAACTCTTAGAATTGTTGCTAACTTTTGTGTTTGATCAATTAAAGTGTTACCCATTTATTGTTCTTGGTTTTCTTTGATTATTCTTGGTAGGATTTTGTTTGGGTGGTTGAATTCAATTGGAAGGCAAGAGTTTTAGTCCCTTATTGCCCAAAATTTCAATAGGTTGAATCTAAATCCACATATTCCCTTTTTCCTTTATTTTTTTATTTGATTCTTATCATTAACAATTGTGTGTGAGTTTCATGATTGAACCGGATTTACATGTATAACGTAGTTGCGGCACAATTGTTCTGTGAGTGGGCTAGGATGTTATTGTGTTGTAGGTACCACTTATTGGTCTTCCCAGTGACCAGATTGGAGCATCTAATTGTTGGGATGGTTGTTATAGAAATTATGGATATGTATCAAATATCATAGTAATGTTTTAAGGAACTTTAGAAGTTCAGGTAATGGAAAAAGGTTTGAAGAATCAAGTATATTTATAATAATGTGGTGGATCATGTGAACAAGGGATGTTAAGTACGGGTGTGTTTCGACGATGGACATAGTTGTACAATATCTATTTTAATTCAGTTATAGTTACTAGTTCATAGATTTTATAAAAAGAAACACTAGCAAAGGAGTTACAATACTAGACTATAAAAGTTGTAGATAAGGTTGATAGTTGTTGCTTTGAACTCTGCCTGAAAAACACTAAGAGCAATTTTGCTCTGTTTCTTCACTTGCTAGGTTCAAGTTATTTGATTTTTGTCGAGTCATGATGCCAGGACAAGCCTGCTAAATCTTAAGCAATGTTGAGAAATATCCTTAAGGACATCTACTTTCGGGCTTAGTCTAAGCAATTTCAGTTTCTACACCATCTATGCTAATAATATTAGGTAGCCCTTCTTTATAATTTTTTTTTGATTGTTTGAAATAGCCTCCGACCTAATATATGGACTGAAGCTAATTTATTACCCATTTTATCTGGACAAATTGCTTTAGATTTATAGCTCAAAGTACCGATAATCTACAAAAGTTTGAAGAGATTGGATAATATAGTTATCACCGGAAAAAATGAAGTATCTGAAGAACCTTGAAGCATCAATTCTAGTTCAGTGTGACCTCAAAGTTATTAAATATGATTTGAAAGAGAGATTTTTCTTGATGGAAAACAGACTATGAAGGTTGAAGTTTCTAATCTTTGGCAGCTTTGTTGGTATGTTAAGACTTTTAAGATTCATCTTTTTCCACCACCTCTGCCCTACACCTAAACCTTATTGATAAAACACTGACACTACATGTTCTTTTAAATACAAAAATGATATAGTTATGACACATGGAATTTCTCTTGGCCTTTTGATGAATGTTTGATGAATATGGTCTTAGCTCTGTATTGTAATAAAGATTATTTTGACCAATATTATTTGTTGGACATATCTAGGATAATGTGCTAACCTTGATGGCATGATCCAAAATGGGTCATGAGTGGAACTCACACCTAACCTCTTAAGTGGGTGAACCAACGATACAAATCTCAACTTATATTAGCAGTTCAACTTATGAAATATGATAGTAATACAGAAGCTCAAATTTATTAAACAACAAATAACAAAAATCACTAGGTTTATTACATAGCGTTCCGCGAAACCTAAAAGTCATCAAATCAAGAATCTCTAATCTCAAAATACGAAGTCTAAAAATAGAGACACCCAAATAGATAAACAAAATAATTTATGTTTGAAAATTTAGAACATTACTCCATGACTAAGAGAATCCAACACGAGCTAGGTGGATAGCTCACCTTGGAATTTGATGTACTGGAAATCGATTAGAGCTAAGCACGAGTAGAAATTGATGGAATACAAATTGCACTCTATAAAATCAAAACAAAGAAAAATACTAGTAGGGGTCAGTACAAGGCAACATATACTGAGTAGGTATCATCGACCGACTAAAAATAAAAACCAATATACATAAGTAATATTAGAAAATCAACTATGGCACTTAACAAGTGGCAAGCTACAAGTACATAATAAATTAAGAATATTAAAAACATACAAAAGAACTCAGGTCTCCACACCAAGCTTCTTTTGGGAAATGGGTTCTTTGAGATTGGTTATATTAGTCATTTAAGTATATTTTTTTTTTAATTTTATCGTGTTTGAATGTGACACCCAATCCAAATATATCATGATGAAACGTGGCATTTGATCTCATAATATCATACCAAAATATGACACTCGATTGAAATATATTCAATTCATCATGCTTTATCATTACTTTCCACTTTATTAACAATATTTCGTCAAAGCCTTATTTATACAAGGCATAACTTAAATATAGAAAGTTCAAAATTAAAGATTCATGGTCTTAGGATTGTAAACCAATCACAACACATATCTATCGTCCAAACCACAATATTTAAATGCATAGAATAATTTACAATATTACTCAATAAATACCAATCACTACTAAGAGTCTCTCTAACATATAGAATAAACCATAACCTACCTCAATCAAAGAACCAAAATCAAGCAAGCTAATTCACCAATGTCTTTCCCTTCTTCAATGCCTCAAAACTTTTTCAATCTATCAATTATATACTATTCGTTAACAAATAAGTTTGTAGACACCCCTTGCCTAAACCCAAAAACTTACCTCATTCTATAATAAATTCCCTAAATCTCAAATCTATGGTTAAGTTTTAATTTCTCCAATCAATATAATTTTAATGGTATTTAAATAATACAATACACCTAATATTTAATTATACAAAATATGTCATAATTACATTAAGGATATAGAAAAGGAAAAACCATAATGATTTTCCTATAAATGCACCCTATAACTTGCAGAACCAAATCCTAATGTATGCATCCTATAGATGCATATAGGAATATTTTTACCGAAATATAATTACCTTGTAGGTCAATTTTGTGTTTTTATATTATTTATGTTATTATGAGCTTTTGTATAGCAACCTCAGACTTATTATGATCAGTTGGGATTGTTGGAATGACTATTGGTTGTTTTGATTTAGAATTATGCAAGTTTACAGGTTAGCGAGAAGTTAAAACTACTAAAATGTATTTTTTTGGTAAAATCCTGACAAATGGCCTCAGAATGTGATTCTGACAGTTCGTTTAGTTCCAAAATAGTTGATTTGTGCTAAAAGGATTGTTGACTCAAAAATAAAGGGTTTTAGGGTGATTTTGAGTTGAGAGTTGTAAAATGAGTTCAATTGGCATCTAAAAAGAGTGTTTCTGTAAAAACCGAGCTTAACATTCTCAGAATAAAAAATGAATGGTGTAGTTAGCTCTGGAATGTTGAAAACAGTCTAAAATGGCCCTTCACCAGTTGATAGTCTCATCCGGTTGCATTTTGACTCTCTAAGTTCTTTTAGCTAAATTTGGCCAGAAAGAAGTGGGGTACCCATTTATTTGTAGAAGGCTCCATTGGAGAATCTAACTATACTATTGGATCCAAAATATTGAAATTAGTATGGTTACACTATTCATTTATGTAAATTGGATATTGGATGCCTCAAGAATATCCTGGGGAAGGTTGGGGCTTAGCTAGTGCAGCACCAGATATGATTAGGGGATCTGAATACGGTTAGACTAGAGAGTGCAAGATTTCGTCATGTTATACTTTGAGACCTAGATGACGCACCCTATAAATTAATTCTCTGGTGGCCATATCCGTGTGTTTGATATCCTGGGTTATGCGCCCCTTGTTCCCATTCTCTGATGGTCACGTACAAGTGTTCGAGACTAGGGTGTTGATTCTAAAAAGGTTCAAGCAATTGACGTTATTTTGGGGTTGGGCCTCGTGATTGATATTTATGGGGTGAGGCCCCATGATTGACACTCTGATATTGTGATAGTATTAATTATGTTTGGTGGATTCTTTCTCCTGTGAGGGATATGTCCCACTATTATATTATGGTCAAACCACTTGGCCCTAGTTTACTGCACGACCAGAGGCCAGGTCAGAAGACCCAGGAGTTCAAGTCCCTGGGTGATATTAGAGGTTTGAGTCACCATGTGATACCATTTGTGGATGGGTTGAGGACCTGGTTATTGTTATGATATTGGGGGTCGAGGGCCCAATCGTTTACCCGTCAATCCACTTACCCTTACATACCCTGATTGTGAGTGACTATACCCTCTAGGATTATGGGGGCTCAGGGGGTGTTCAAGATTAGACACTAGGGCCTTACAACCACGTATAACTGACCCTTATTCTAATGATATGGACAGTTGGGTTCTATAATGGTTCTATGGGATTCTGTGATGGTTTGATGAAATTCTGTGATGGTTCGATGAGATTCTGTGATGGTCTATATTGTGCGCAGTTGTACCTCCGAGGCTTATGGGGGCTCGGATAGCCTGCAACATAGATAGTAGGGCCTTGCACCTGTGTACAGTACTGTGCTTTTCGTTTGGTAGCAATTGTGATATGGGTTCATTCAGTTTCACCCGATGGTATATCTTTGTTCTATCAGGATTAGTTTAGAGTGTTATGGGGTGATTTGATGGGTCTATTGATTTTAGATAGATTTGAGCTTTCTTTGCATTTATTGCACTCAATTGGTCGATGATGCCTACTGGGTGCCTTATCCAGGTACTCACCCCTACTTCTGTATCTTCCCATGCTACAGGTGATGTCGCACAAGTCACACCTTCTTTTTAAGGTAAAGTGGTCACTGTCAAGTAATTAACCTAACCGAGGTTAGGGTCAATCTACAAGAACTAATTCAATGTAAGTTGGAATGATTAATCTACTTATCCCCAAGAAAGGGGTTTTTTCGTATAAACTAAATGAATATAGGTGATGAGAAACCAGTAGAAGATCTAACTGGGGTCATTTGTTCCCCATGAATTCCTAACTTAGTATTATTGGATAAATCCAACTTTGTTCAGTGTGTAGGTGTAGGACAGTAAGCTAGGTTCACCTAAACCTTTGATCCAGTGAATAGGTAAATTTCATCTCGGAACTTTATCTGTCTTCGTGATTTGACATTACTAACCCTAACTGTTTATGCCAGTACAACCTCCTCTTGATCCAGTTTGGTTGATTAGACGAGAACATCTCAATCGAATCCTGTTAATTACCTCTTTTCCTATTCATTACCTCCTTGATCTGGCAAGTAACACTAGGTGATTCTAACATAGTCCTCCATTAAAAACTAGTAAAACTAAAAAGAATTGATTAATACAACCTAACACACCTTCCAAGAACTACACAATATCCAATTTTACTTTATTAGTTCCTCATGGTTCCACAATCTTAGCTGTGGATTTAACTATGCATGATCAGTATAAATGCAAAAATTATGAAGTAAAGTAAAATAATTAAGCACTTACATAGATGAATTAAGAATATGAAATCCAACTCTTCAATTATAATCACAAGGTTGAAATAAGACCACACAATAATGTTTCTCCTCTCAAAATATAATAAATCCTAAGTGTATCCTCTAAAACCTTATTTAAACTTCATGACTGCTAGAAACGTTTTGAAAAATAACCTAAAAACCTATTTATAATGTGTAAAATACAAAACCAAAATGGGATAGGAAAATTGTGTCAGCACACTCTATGGATAGGTTCACAGTTCGTGTATCATTCTATGGCTCGTACATCAGGGTTTCATGGAATAAAACTGAAGTCTGGAGACTACTTCTATGAGACCTTTCCACGGGTCGTGTAAGATTCTACGGCCTGTAGGGGTTTCTTCTGATGAATTTTCATAAATTCTCCATTTTTTTATCCTTAGGACACGACCACACTCTATGACTCGTGGATTGATCTATGACTTATTTTCTTCCTTCGTAGAGTTCAACTCAGAAATTCACCCCTCACTGGAAATTGATACGAAACCCCATCTATGGCTCGTGAACATTTCCATGACCCGTAAAGGATTTCGTGGATCATTAAATTTTACTGTTTTAGCCCACTTTGTCAAAAAACCATGTCAACACTGAAATTCTGCAAAACAAACACACAAACACATCAATTCTACTAACATCGCTTTGAGAACACACAAAATTCCAAGTTTTAAGCATCAAAAGTTCTACATTTCGGCAGCACATCAACACCCTCAACTTAAAATTATTGCTTGTCCTCAAGCGACAAACTTAATCTAGATAAGCAGTACAGAGATAGACTTCAACCCAATGGCACAGATGTTTTCAAACTCCAACACAGACACCCACACCTCTTTTCAAATACATATCAGATAGTTATCCAACAAACTAATACAGACCCATACATCCAACAGTGTAACTACGATATGTTATGCAACCATAAATAAGCAACAATAACTAACTTAGTCAGATATTAACAATGCAATGCAAGTGCCCTCACAAAAAGAAGTCTCATTGCTCACTCCATATGATATGTTTAAATTCAGTACTTGGGACAATACTACAACACTCACTCTCCAAAAACAAATATTCAAATACTATGACCACTACCATAGGTTTGTCCCTATACTCATGAGTGACACGTTCAACTAGTTGGACTGGGATCACCTTAGGAATTTCTAGGCTAGTAATGTAGCCTCAATGGGTCTTGGTATGATACTTTAGGAACATAGTGACTAATGTCCCTCCTTGACAGTGCATTTTGCTACACTTTTTCCCTACCAACCTATCATTTTCTCATCCCTTTTTTTCATTTTGAACCTTTTAGGGTGCCTTAGACTTCATTGAACCTTTGAACCTTCCCCACCAACCTATTTAGCACACTAATTAGGCACTTCTTCAGTCTTTTTATCTCTTATTTTTCTTCTTACACCCCCTTCTTCTTTTAATTTTCTTCTCCCCTTTTTTGTATCACCAGTTCCCCCTTTCATTTTATGACTCTTTCATGCACTAGTTACCCTTCACTTACGTTTTTGGTCTGAATTGAGGTGCACAATATCCATCCTCACAACCAGGGCCACTCTCGGTAGCCACCCTCAACTTAGGCTTTTGGACTTAGTCGAGGTGCACAATGTTCAAGGAAGGGTCAAGGCCAACTTTTGGACTTATCATTAATTAAAGCCAGGTTGCTTAGGTGTTTAGAAAGAAAAAGGTCAATTTCAAGCTCTAACACATGGATCAATGGATATATAGCACATTTGGTTGGTTATTTCAAACTAAGTAAAGGAGTAAGACCAATGGCCTAAGATCCTTTCCTAACTAGCTAATCTACAGTATAAGCCAGAGTAACAGGGCAAGTTCTGAATTGAAGCATAATACTGAATCATGCAATTAAGCTCACTCACACATGACACTGCTTACATGTTAATACAGACTATCAAATCATGATTTTTATCACAATTTAGCCTAACTTATCAAAACAAGCACTTGTCAAACAACTAATCATGCATGGTTGCTATCAAGACTAACTAATAAAAAAATTTGGTGGGTATCATTTTTCAACAAAATATACTGTGTCATAGTTACAAGTATTGTATGCTACTAATACTACCTAAACATACTAAATATTTTGATTTAACAGAAAATAAATATCTGCAGGGAAAAAGAACACAGGCAAGAAAACCCTTTGGATAAAAAATTAAGATAGTTATAGGCCAAGGCTACTCAGACTTCACTAAGGCCTATAACTACCCATACCCCATCAAAAAAGTTGTGTATTGTCCCTAATGCACACCACATATCATAAATAAATAACAGGGGCCAAAAGAATATACTTAGGCACATAAGCACCTCACTCAGTTTGAGACTGTCTACCCTCCACAGGCCTGGTAGACGCCTCAGTTGTAGGAGCTTGTCCTGAGGGTTTAGCACCTCTCACTCTCTCAAGCTCATAAGCTAGCCGCAACTCCTTATCCTGCCTCGATCTCACAAGGGCAAGATTGAGCTCCTGCTCCTCTATCATCCTCATCACAAATTGCACAATATCATCATCATCTATGCAAGGCCTCTTCCCGAGAGAAGGTAGTGGTGGCTCCTCTGGAGCAAACAAGTCGACCATGGTCTAAACTGGCACAGCTGGTGGGATATCAACTGGGGCAGCCAGTGTTGTGCTCATCTGGCCCCAGAGTTGCTGAAGCTTTGTTTGGATCGCTATCAAATCAATAGGACTCAATATGTTGAGGCTCTGCTATACCTGGCTCTCAAAAGTATCTATGTGGGATCCCATGAGACTGAGTTTGTCATGCATAGCAGTGATCGTGTATGCCTGCACGTGGCTCTCTGCCTTAGAAACAACCTGGCGCACTCAGGGTCTCAATTGTTGACATAATTGAGTCATCTGTGACTCAGTGTGGGCCTGTCACTTTTTCCATGGCCTGGAATGATGCTGCAGACACGAATACCATGTTTGTGGATGCTGGAGTAGTAAGTGTGGCCACTGGGGAAGGAATATTAGTAGTAGGTCCCCTCTCCATATCTGGCTCAACCTGTGGGAGCCCCTCGGCAGTAGGTACAGCAGCGCCAGTAGTGGTGGATGGCTCAGGCGGTGGTACAAGATGAACATATCTGGCATAGGTACTGGTGATCTTGGTGCCCATCGGAGTGCAACAGGGTTATCATCATCCTTGACCAGGTTGGCATTTAAAGTCCTTTGAACCTCCACCTTCTCGTCCACATAGTGAAAGATCTCTAACCCTACTGATAGACATAACTGATAGATAAGGAAGGGGAAAAGGATAGTCGTGGACCTCTTCAGAGTTGCCTATGAATCTACTCTGAAATCAATGTGGCCCAATCAATAGCGTAATAAACCAAGATGTTGGCTACCAAAATCGCATGATCCAGCGTCAATGTATTATCTGTAAGTGTCGACTGGATCTAAGATTGAACTACCACCAACCAAATATTGGCAAGAAAGATAAGGAAAGCCTTCACTATAATCTCTTATGATAAATCTATCCATGTAGAGTCGGGCCCCTCTACTACAATCTTGGTTACAACACATCTCATAAGCATGTCTCATCGATCTAGGTAACTCATAACACCCAAGTCTCTAATCTGCCTCACCCTACAATTTGGGGGTTGAGAACTCGGGCCCAAATAGCATCGGTGAATGGTCTTCTAGGAAATGTCAACTTGTTGGCCCCTCACCATCACGTGTGTAAATTTGGGCTGGGTGAGAGGCTTCTTGTCTATGGAAGAGTATTGTGTATGGTGGCGGCATAGGAGGCAAAGAACTCTCTGATCATCACCGGTGAATACCTCCTTGACAGCTCTGCCAGCCATCAGAGCCTATAACAACAATGGTATCCTCAAGTTGTGGGACATTGTTGAGTTCTGTAGTGATAACTCATGGCTACTCATAGATAGAATGAGTGAGTCGGCAATGCTCATTCTGCTAAATGTCCTCTACATATATAGAATACATTCCCTCGATGCACCACCTTCTAGATCGGGCATCTAGTAGTGAGGTTGGTGCTCAAGGAGTTGAATATGAAGCGGAGTCTAACCCCTCCTTATATCTGAACCCAGACCCTCTCTCAGAAGAGGTCAATTGAACTGGACTACTGGCCCTGTCACCTCCTTTATCATACAAGGAGGATGGACCACTATGGCTTGAGATTGGGCTTGTCTAGTAGTGGCCTGAGTCTGTTATCGCTCGATGTCTGAGTTAGGCTGGATGCCCAGCTCCTCGACTGATCCACTAGTCTCGGAAGCAGCCTCTGAGTCTGTGGGCTCATCCCACAGGTGGTCCTTCAAGGTGTTGGTCTCATATCTTCATGGTCGGGGGAGTCATAGAACCTACAAAGAACAAATTTAACACACTGATTAGTCCTATGAATTAAAAATTGAAAACAAAAATTAGAATAGGAATGGGAAAATAAGGTTCTACGAGTACCCCTTTATGAGTCGTAGAGTGTTCTACGAGCCATAAAGGGCTCTCGTGGATTCAGTGTTAAAAAATTTGAGCTATTAGAATTATATTTATGAGTTCAATACGACTTATGGTAGCTTTTATGAGTCATAGACTGAGTAGTAAATGGGACTCCAGGTCAGGTTCCAAACAGGCAGAACTCTACGAGACCTATCTATGAGTCGTGGAACAGTCTATGACTTGTAGAAGGTCTCGTTTGATACCATCCCAGAAATTTTGTTTTTGGAATTCTCTACGAGGGGTTACTACAGCTCGTGGATTAATCCACGGGCCATTGAAAATCCTCGTGAACTGAACTTCCAAATTCTAATTTTTCTAAGTTCATCATACGAGTTCTACAAGACCACTTTTCACCTATTTAAATAGTATCAAAGCAAGATGCACACACCCCACATATTTTCACACACAAGACCCATCCCTGCATACAATTTTATTCAACAATAACCCCATAAAAAATTATTTAACATGTGATCCTAATGATCCGACTCTATTGTCATTGCACCAATTTCAACAAATCCCACATCATATGTTCAATCAATTATTATTCAATTTATGGGCATGTGACACTTATTTAGGCATGAGTCAGCCACCCACAATACTTTCCAGCATGTAACTTCAACACAAAACATAGGCAATCACATTCCCGACTTAGTTCCACATTTAAAAATTAGTTCGCCTCATACATAGTATAAATACCCTACCCATCATAATTCAACTAACCTCAACATTAAAATCGATAAAGTTGGGTTTATAGAATCAAAAACTTACCAAAAACTATGAGAATTTGACTGAAACAGATAGAGGAATTGGAAAGGGTGTTGGGACCCTAATTTTTTTGGGTCATCAAAAATTGGCCAAATTTCTTTTCTGGAAGTGGTGGGTATTGTCGGAGTGTGGTCGGACCAATGTTAAGGCTACAGGGTTAGGGTTATTTTAAGATTTAATTTGCACAAATTGGGTAAAATTTTATTTTGACCCCATATATATGTTGACGGGTCAGTTCATAAGAACTGGGAACAGCTCTACGATACCCCAATTACAAGTCATGGAATATTCTACGGCTCATAGATCATGGTCTCATGAGATCCTGGAACCCTAACTTGAGGCTTGTGTTCTACGACTCTTGTACAAGTTGTATAGTGAAACACGACCCATAGGAAGGTTTTATAGAACACCCTCGACACTTAGTTAGATACTGGAAAAATTACCTGGGATCCATGAGCCCCATTCACGACCCGTAGTTTGTTTTATGGACCGTAAAGTTGGTTCGCGGACTAGAGTGCACATAGTTTTGCTCACTGGAATGTTCTACGAGCTGGTATATGGGTCGTATAATGATATACAACCTGTATAATCAGTCGGCGAATCACTCTTCCTTGCCTTTTCATCCAAAAATGGTTGACTTGGTCTTGCACCTGCAAAACTTGCATAAACACATTGTTAACCTATATGTCACCAGTCCAATGTCCACACATTACAACCATAAAGCAAAAATCAAACTAGCTATAAGTCCAAAAGCTAAAAACAAAAATAGAACTACTACTATTACACAAAATCTTGGGTTGTCTCCCAAGTAGCGCCTGATTCATTGTTACGGCACGCCGTGGACCATCTGATTACTCAGACTTCATCAATGGACCAAACCTCTATCTTTAGCTCATCTGGTCTCTTTATTGACCGACAGACATAGAAGATGACTTCTTTATCGTTCAATCTAAACTTGAGTAGGTTTGATTCCATGTCCACCAGGGATTTCATCGTGGCTAAGAAAGGCCTCCCAAAGATTATTGGGATTTCAAAGTCCACCTCACAATCTAGTGTCAAGAAGTCTACGAGGAATATGAATTTTACCACTTTGACGAGGAAATCATACAGTATTCCCACAGGCTTCTTCACCGTGTGGTAAGCCATCAACAGTCTCATACTTGTAGAGGTAGAGGCTGCCAGACCAAGTTACTTTAAAATCACAAGGGACATCAAATTTATGCTGGCACCGAGATCACATGATACCCTTGCGAACTCCTTATCACCTATGGTGTAGGAAATGGTGAATGCTCTTGGGTATTCTCATTTCTGCACCAAGGACCTAATTGAAATTGTACTACAATATTGGAGCTCTTATAAGAGCTCCTGGCTCACAGTAAGCTTCTTAGTAACTAGATCCTTCATAAACTTCGCGTATGCAGGCATTATCTCTAATGCCTCAATCAATAGGATATTTATACAGATCTAGTTCAACATAGAGAGAAAGTGTTTGAACTTACCCTCCTTCTCTTTTTTCTTTAGTCTTTGAGGGAAAGGATAAGGAGGACAAGGAATGGGTCTTAATTGTTTCGATGCTACTTTGCTTTCCTCATTCTCTATATGATCATCTCTAGTCTTAGTTTTCTTGGTCACAACACTCTCATCACCAACATCACCATCATCCAACGGAACTGGAGGATGAATGGTTTGTTTTCCACTGCGAGTTGTGATTGCCATAAACTACCCCTTATTTTTAGGATTTTGCACTATGTTACTGGGCAGCATACCTTTCTGGCATTGGTTCAACTGATTCAATATTTGGCTGAATTATTTCTTTAACTGCTTAATTTCCACAGAGTGAGACTCAAGCTTCTCTTTAATGCTGGAGAAGTCAGACTTCATCCCCTTTAGTGTCTCATCTTATGCATCAACTTTCTTCAGCAATAGGTCAAACATTTCTTCAATGCGAGAGGAGACAGTGCTAGACTTCCAATTGTGTGGTGGAACATATGGACCATTTATGAATCCATCTCTGCAACTCCATTCAGCATCTTCATTCGGTCCCCTATTTCTATCATAATAGCCTCCTCTGTTGTTATCTCTAAAGGTGTTATCTCTCTAAAGGTTTTGACCTTGGTTCCCTTGACGTTGGCACCAATGGTCTTGATTGGACCCTTAGATGTGGTCCAAAAACTTACCATTTGATAAGCAACAAAACACGTATCCTCCTTATAATAATGCTCCTTGTACATGGGTGTACGCGGAGGTTGATGAGCTACAACATTGACTCATTCCAGATTTCGCTTCATCAATATCTCCACCTTAGTATTAATCTACGCAAATTTCTGCATCATTTCCTTGCTTGTTTATGTTTGCGCCGGACTGTGCTAACCGAGAATGAACTCTTCATAGTAGATGTCACGACCCGGTTAGGGGGTCTAGGTGTGACATGGCGAAGGAGAACCCGAAGGATCTTGATCAAGCCATCATAGTACCCAACTAACCCCGTTA
>JBCEWC010005015.1:0-25876 GCA_038996855.1 Solanum aculeatissimum | reverse complement strand
AAATATTCAAAGAACAATGAGATTGATTGGTTCATTATTGAATAAATGACCTTTGTGAACATCTTGCATATTCTCATACTTATAAAAGTGATTATTGTGTTCTTATGACATGTATTTGTTGATGTTCAAATGTTGATGAAAAGCTAAAGGGAAATAGTTCTTCCTAGAAAAAGAAAAGAAAATAAAAGCGGAAGGGAAATGGTTCGGGCTAGATATAAAAGATAAATTTCGAGGGAAAATGGTACCGGGGGATACATGACCCATATGCGGCCCCCATAGGTTTCGGTCTGATTATAGTAACCAATATGTATTGTAGAATAAATTGCATCACGATGATTTGACAATACATTATGTTTCTTGCATATCATGACATTCCATCCCATTTCATTCCATGTCTTAAATGTGTTAACTTGTAATAAGTGTGATATCTAGCTTGACTCTATTCTTGTAAATTATTAAGATTGATCAATTAAGATGTTGTGGATTGAGACTGTGATTGTATATATATCTATATTATTTGTATGCTGGTCTTTCCTACATGCAGGTTTGTAGTTTTAGAGCTATGTTGTTGGGATGAAAGGAGTACTTGAGTTCTTTATCCTCTACATGTGTTTAGATCCTCTTGTTGGGTACTAGTTCATACTCACCCTTGTTTTCTATACATGTGTGTAGGTTGTGAGTCCGGACCTATTGACATTTTTATTTTCTTATGGACTAGGCCTATGAAAGATTGAGAGGATGTTGCTTGTCGCTCCACCCTACTTTCAAGAACATCAGACTTCTTTATTTATTTTATTCTATTTGAGAAACAAAAACTATTGAGACTTGTATTATTTTTCCTTTTTGATTATGTTGTAATAGAGGCTTGTATATGTGACAGTTGTTCTAGGATGGTTTTAGACTGGTTATATTCCTTATGCCTTAATCGTTTGTTATTTAGATTGTATTATTGCTTTAGCTTCCACATTTCCTTATTATTTTCTATTTAGGATGACTTGTCTGAGTAGGATAAAAACAAGTACCATCATTCCCGATTTTGAATCGTGACATCTTACTCGTTGGTGTGTTATAATAGGTGCCATCAGTAGTACATGACAAATGAGGTAATGACATGCCATCTTGTCTAAGGTTTTGATCTTGAAATAAAATAATGATATGGATCATTTCATAAACTCCTATCCTTTAAATTATCTAATCTAGAAATTTAAACCTGATAAGGATATAGATGATTTTGTAAAGTCTTATCCTTTTGTTTGTCTAATCTAAAAAGGTAAATAAAATAAGGATATGGATGATTTCATAAACTCTTATCCTTTCATTTATTTAACCTAAAAGGATATCATATAAAGATATGGATGATTTTATAAGCTCCTGTCCTTTCATTTTGTTTAACCTCAAAAGGAAAATTAGCTAAGATATTGGATATTTCTTTTTTGGTAATCTTTTGTAGTATATTGTACATATTATTTCTCATTTTGCCTAAAATTTTAGTATAATTAGTATTCTTATTTTGGAAAATATAGTCTATACTAAACACTGTCTTTGAATTTTTAAATAGATTACTATTTGTGGTCTTATGAACAAATTTCTTGAACAACACCCTAAAAAGATATAGAAGCCAAAGTAGTGACGCTAAGAAGTTTAACACTCACTCTTCTTTGATTGATTTTTCCCTTAATTATAGAGTTCATTACAATATGAATTTCAATATTGGTGTTGCAGAGTTTGGCTATAATTCTAATCAAAATGACGAATGGCTTGTTGCTGCTTGGATGTTTGAGAAAAAAGGCAAAAACGATATTACTGGTAAGATACCATGGATTCCTTTGAATCCCATTTCAGAAACATTAGGAAATAAGAGTATAACTTATGAATCAGATTGTAGTCATCATCAAGAAAATCAGAATCATATTTTTCCTAATACAACAGGTAATGCATTCGTGAATTTCTTTGTTCACTTTAGTTTAAGTCCGTCACACCAATATATGCTTATATAATGTTAAAATTTTGTATGCTTTTGGGAGAAGATGTGAAGACTGATGATATGTGTTTATAGTATTTGTCGGAGTTCTTTAGGGTCTTCACATCTTCTCCCAAAATCTTACAAAATTTTAACATTATGAAAGCATATATTTGTGTGAGGGACTCAGACTGAAGTGAACGGAGATATTCATGAATGCATTACCTATTGTATTAGGAAATACTCGTGGTCATCCAATTGTTCAAAAACTGAAATTGCATAACAATGTTGGGTCATCTAATGAATCAAATTTTCTTGATGGTAAAAGTGATGAAGATAAATTTTTATGGGATGATGAATTTGATGAGTACCCAAGTATGACAGAAATGAATTATGAGAACCGAAAGAGTTGGTTCAACAAATTCTTTGAATGTCTCAAAAAATTGACCATTAATAATATTAGTGATCCTACACGGCAATGGCATTGTCCTGCCTATAAAGGTGGCCCAGGTGCTATTAGGCGGTTTACTCGATTTTCCTCATTAGTGACCCATACAAAAACAAAATGTAGACCAAGGGTGAAATTGCATAGAGAACTTGCTCAACTTTTGGAGAAAGAGTTGTATCTGAGGAGGTGCATCAGAGAGGAACATTTGTTGTACTTCCAGGTTAGGTGTATGATAAGTGAAAAGGTATCAAATATGAATATAAGTTAATAGTCTGGAAACATGAGGTGATTATGATGAACATGATTCTTGTGAAAGATTATAATAAATAGTGGATTGAAACAGAAAATGAAAAGCTATGTAACAATTTCAACGTTTAGGCAATTGTCAAATCTATTAAACTCCCATATGATCCATGATACTATCATGGAATTAGTGCGTTGATTTATGAGTTCACTATTGTTTGATACATGGATGCTCTGCTTCTTAGTATATTATTTTCTATAGCACGAAGAGATAAGGATGAATGAGTTGGCAATAAAGTTAAGTTTCATACTTGGGGATACGTAAGCATTATCTACATGACATAGAAAGTAGGCATGAATAACTGTTAAAAGTATGCAATTTTATTTATGATTTGTGAAGTTACATTGCATCACAATGGAATAAGGAAAATGTAATTATATTAATATAGTTTTAATATGAAATTATTGAGGATTGTTCTTAAACTTTTATCTTTTCATATGCATAATTTTTTTAAAAATATTTAAGTGATTATTATTTGATATCTAAGATGGTAAGTTGATACTGTTGTCGTTGTTGTATTTCTAGTTCTATAATCATCACTAAGGACTCAAATAAATTTTTTAGAAAAATATTAACTAATGCTTCATATAACACTCTTGGACAAAATGAAAACTAGGTCTCTTTAAGTCATAGTTTCTAACTTAATGTTTAGTCAGTTATTCATCCCCTTCTTTTCATTTTATTTTTCTTGGTCTTGATTATATACTTTTTTGTCTTCTTCTTATAATAATAGTAACAAAAATTATATTATTATTCATCCTCTTTTGCTTTTTCATCACCTTTTACACTGTATTTATTTTCTTCATGTATCTAGTTTTGAATATAAATTTATTTTTTATTAGAATTCAGATAGAAATCCAAAACATACAATAGTTGTTTCCACTTTGGAGATTTGTCAAAATAACATTATAAGTTATGATTTAAATAATTTTCTTCTTAGAAGGCAACATGCCATTTTGAAACTCTTTGTCCCCATAGTTTAACTAGTTTTATAAAAAAGAAAAGAATGAACTATGTGAAACTTTCAAATTTTAGAATATCACTCATATGATTATAGCTATTCAAGTAGAAAAATAATTTGAAATGATTTTTAGTTGATGAAAATTGAGACTTAAAGCCTAGCATAAAAACTTTTCCGTTATCTAAATTAAAGAGAAAAAATGGCTAAGAATATGGTTGATTTCTTTAATTCTAAAGTTTTCATATGGCTCATTTAACATAGAACACTTCATTGATTTGACATTGAATAGAATAAATGAGCTTCTTAATTTTTAAAATTCATGATAAGGTAATTGTAAGGGTAAATTTTCTATTGATTTAGATATTTTCCATGCTTAGCTACGAAATAAATTTAGAGGACATTTAAGCCTCAAAAGATTAGAAAGTTTTTAGATTTATTGCCAATTCAAAATATAAGGCTTGATTATAATAAAAGAATATGTGCATATATTCAAATTGAATTTCTTTTAGTTAGGCTTAAAAACGTGAAGTATGTAGCAAAGTAGGTAAATATTTTTCAATATACAATGATGTTCAATCAGTTACACCTTTTAGTAAAACATACAGTTATAGGATCATGAATTCATGTCCAAGAAAATCACCAACTTTACTATTGTAACACCCCATAAATTTTTCAAGTGAAATAGGTCCTCATACCTGGTTCTACGGAGGGTTTATGAGCCGTAGATTGGTTTACGGACCGTGGGCCAGGTTGTAAAAAGTGGTTCCAAGAGTTGAAAAGTTTTGCTATGTATGGAAAGGAGTCCACAAGAAGGAACACAACTTGTTACATGTTCCACGAGCTATACGTTGAGTTATAAAAAGTTCCAGAAACCAATATTTTGGTTTATCTTTCCACGAGAGTGAAACACGACCTGTGACCAGTTCCACGACCCGTATGAGAGGTTTTGTATTAAGTTCCAGAAACCAATATTTGGGTTTGATTTTCCACGAGAGTGAACCATGACTCGTAAAATGTTCCAAGATTCTTAAGTCGATTCATATTAAGTTTTAGAAACCAATATTTTGGTTTGATTTTCCACGAGAGAGGACCACAACCCGTGACCCGTTTCACGGGGCATAAAAAGGGGTTTCATGGTCCACTTCGATAGCTTTTCTTGAAGGATAATTTTGACTTTTCTAACTCTCTTTTAATTAAACCCATGACATTTTGGGATCTAGTAAGGGTCCTTATCAGTACCCTAAGGGTAATTCTCCTTCATTCGAGACTTAAACTCTTTGAAGGCAAAACGATTGGAGGAGAAAAGCTAGGGCTTCAAATTTTTTTACGGTAGTCCTTTGAATTGTGACTGTTCTTCAATTTCCAGGCATGTAAGGATAACTTAAAGCATGAGATTGTTCTTCCATGTGCCCTTACTGATGATGATAACAAGATTTAGAGAGAATTGAGTTTCCATGCATAATGTTTTGTTATAGTTTGATTGTGAATGAATTGAATCCTTATGAAGGTGTTCTTGAGATTTTCCTTATGACTATATATATATATATATATATATATATATATTCACATGCTTGATGATCATCATGAACTTGTTTTACTGAATAAATATTTTATATAAGTTATTATACAAACCTTGCATGTTTCTTAATAAAAGATTGCGTGAATGAACCTAGAGATTGAGTATAGATCCTATTATTGAGGATAATTATTGTGATTGTGATTAGATACGATGAAGGTTGATAGAATTTGATGGACCTATGAGTCTGCATAATTGAAGCCTAAAGTTTGGTCTAAATGGCTAGATTGAATTGATAGAAATTGTTGAGTTAAAAGAGTCTATTAAGGGACTCAATGAGTTGTTGATTGGAGTGGTTGAGGTCTTTTGATCACTGGGTCTTAGGAGAAATATCTAGAACCAAGTCGAGTGAGAGTAAGTCAAAGTTGAACTCCAAAACTATGTTTCCAAGCGTAAGAGAGGATTGAAATCATTGAGTTGGATGTTTCCTCTTGATAGGTCCCTAAAAGAATAGAGGACTCATTTGATTTGATCCGGTCCATTGCAGAACGATTCGTTCTTTACCCTGGAAAGTACTGAATGCTTGTGGCAACATCAATGAGATTATTGTATAATCACTGACTCATAAGTGATTGTTGTCGGATAAGAGAAACTCTCAGAAAGGTTCTATACTGATAGTACTTTAACCTGATTGGATCAAATTGATTGGTCATTGTATACTCTTTACTCTTGTAATAGATTGACCTTTGACATCTAGATTTTAGCTTTTCTGAGTTATTGTTATTCTACCTTATCTTTTTTACTCAGTTATTTTACTTACCAGTATATTCGATATACTGAAGCTGATTTGGGCCTGCATCTTTTCATGAAGCAGAGACAGGTGCTAGATATTATCAACAGACGCTCCATTGAAGATCTTTTCCTTATTTAAATTGATTGGTGAGTCCTCCTTGTGTTCGGGGGATGACTATTATTTTATCTACCTTTAGAGTTAAACTTTAGATTTTCTTTTCTTTTGATTAAAGGTAGCCATGAACTTGTCATTGGCACCATTAACTAGTTGATAGAGATTTCATAGACTAGAGTTGATTTGTTGATTGGATATTGATTTGAGCTAGTTATATTCATTCTAACACATTTACTTGATTTGATTCTTCATACATTGAGGTTGTCCACCTTATATTTTCCTTAAGTATTCCACTAATGTGTTATTTATTTCTTGAATGAATGTGATGAGGCCAAGCGGTTCACTTGCAGACTAGCAGTAGTCTCTGAGTGTCAGCTATGTCTAGGGTACCCTCCTAGGGCATGAAAAACTTAGTATCAGAGCATAGAGTTCAGGTATCCTAGGGAGTCTATGAAGTCATGTCTAGTAAAGTCTTGTTTATGAGTGTGTTGTGCACCACACTTTATAAGAAGGTAGGCTATGGGATATTAGGAAGGGTTACACTTCTTGCATATTTTGACTCATGCTATAGAGTTAAACTCTATGAAATTTCTCTTATAATCCATGCATTACGCATTTGCAGAATTACAACCATGCCTCCAAGTAGAGCTGTTAGAGGAAAAGGGAGCCTGGCCATACAAAATATAAACCAACCTGAGCCCCAGAATTAGGATGAACCCATAGGCCAAGCCGTCCCTGAACAACCACCTTAGGCTGACATCTCAAACACTGAGCTTCACCAGGCCATCCAAACTTTGGCCCAGGCTGTGACAACACCGGTTGCTAGATAGGTAGTAGGCTAAGAAGATGCATAAGACACACCCAGGGTTTGAGAGCTATTATGAATAAACTCGTCTGAGTTCATCAGCTCTACGACTAATGAGGATTCTGATAACTATATTCATGAGCTACAGAAAGTGTTACAGGTGATTCATGGGACAAATGCTGAAAGTGTTGAATTGGCTG
This sequence comes from Solanum aculeatissimum, assembly GCA_038996855.1. Lineage (NCBI taxonomy): Eukaryota > Viridiplantae > Streptophyta > Magnoliopsida > Solanales > Solanaceae > Solanum > Solanum aculeatissimum. Next base: position 18,775 of record JBCEWC010005015.1, on the reverse strand, counting down.
TTAACCAGCTCAAAGGTGTTGCCAGACTATGGTTTGAGCAGTGGAAGAAGAGCAGAGGAGAGGGTCTCCCAATTCTGACTTGGGACGTATTTGAGGATGCTTTTATGGGAAAATTCTTCCCGAGGGAGTTGAAAAAGGCCAAGGTGAGAGAGTTCTTGAATCTTAAATAGGGCTCTATGATAGTGAAGGAGTATGGCCTTATGTTTATGGAGTTGGCTTGATATGCTTCTGAGATGGTTGCTGATATGAGAAGCAGAAAGGGTTTGTACGTTGATGGGTTGAATAAATGGCCAAAGAAAGATGGAAGAGGAGTTATTCTTGTGAACCAACAACATTTCTTTCGCTCCTCATAATTCATTTCTCTCATACTTGGATTGTTATGACCCACAGGTGTGGCCTAGATGTGACATGGCGAAGGAGAACCCAAAAGTCCTCGATCAAGCTATCATAACATCATTACACATATCATCAGTTCGAAAGCGCGGAAAAGTAAACACATAACACATAATTTTAGGGGAAACAGGGCTTTGGACTCATGCTATGGGGATGTTACTGAGAATGGGAGGAACATGAATCACATAGCACATATCAAGTATTTATAATGGGCGGGTAAGTAGGACTCAAGCTATGGGGGAATACCGGGTTAGGGGACTTTCCACATAAGCACATACCCAACATTCACAAGCCCATAAAAATAATCATAAGCATAATCGGAACATCATTTTCATAGCCAAGTATTAATAGTCATAACATCTCATCAAACATAATACAATGTGCAAGAGTCTAACATGTACAACATAGCCTCTACATAGGATAGAGTGGGGCCTCGACATAATTCGGGCTCACCCTCATTAAATAAATAAAGAAAGTAAAACAATACAAGAAAGAGGAAAGTAGATATTTCCCTTGAACAAAAAGGCTCACCACAAGAAAAAGCTTCAAGGATGTCACTTATCGTTCAACGGTAGATAGAGGTCGTCACAGGTCCCTACATGGTTAGAACATGTAGATAAAGAGTATTTGTTAGGACAGTAAAGCACTAAGTATGCGGGCATGCAAATGCTTATGCGCATGAACCTATAGACAACCTAGATAGCAAGGGCACAAACATAGAAGAGAATATAAGAACGAATAGTATATAAATATGCCATGATAATCATTATGCATGAATTCCATAATGCTTATAGTATAGTGGGGATGGAACCATAACAGACATCCAACTCAAATGAGCTACAACATGAACTTTCTTGATAATGTCTCCCATCAGATCGGAGAAGATTACTTGCCAAAGATAATCTACACCACACCTTATGGGCCTACCATTTCGGTGTGATGACCACCTTCCTTACGGACCGCTCATTTTGGAAGGATTTACATAACATAGCATATCATATCGTATTAAAGCATACCTTATGAGCCTTCTAATTTGGTAGCAACCTATGTTGGCACATAGTTTCGTGAAAAGAGTGGGACCCTTAGGGATATCCCACTTACTACTCCAATCCTTCTCGGTACTAAGTCCTCATCCCACAAGAATCTATACATATACATGCTTTTAAAACGGAAACTTGACACTTAAACCTCAAATCATTCATGCTTGGGCTTAAAAGCCAAATCACTTTTATGTCAAACTTCATACATAAGAGTAGCTCCATACTTGTCATACCATATTGGTGTAAACACCCATGTTGCTCGAAGAGCCATATCATAGACATTATGTGATCAAATTCTTGTCATATCCCATAGTTGTTCAAAATCATAGTCATAAACATGTTTGGGACTAGCTCATATCAAAACCTTCATGAAAATCCGTGATCATTCATGCAAATGCCATGAGTAACAAAGAGAATAGTATGGACACTAGAATTCATACTTTAAAATTCAAATAAAGAGTAGTCCACAAGTTAAACCAACACTTAAACCATCATTAAAACACTACCCATGCATAGTTCAAGAGTAAAAAGGATATGCATAACTTGACCTTCATCAAATCCATTGAAACTTCATAGAATTCAAACTTAAATCAACTTTAAATCACCTAGATTCTACAACCCACAACTCAATTCAATTAAATACTTCAAAATTTAAAGAACCCAACATTAAAAAAAAGCTTAAAATGATAATTTAAAGATGAGGGTTCTTCGGTCTTCATGGATGAAAGGGAATCCATGAATCAATCCCACATACTATGAAATTAGTCAAGAGAATTGGATGGTTTTGTAACAAAGATGATTTTTCGCAAATTTTTTCAAGCTTTTATCAATGGAGGTCAAGAGGATTGAGAGAATTTTCGAATGAATTGAACAGTGATAGAATGAATTAGAGGGGATTAGGGTTTGATTTAGGGGAGTTAGGAGACCTTAGAAACCCTAAAATAGGCATAGGATCTAATTAAATTATGAATTAACCATTAATGAAACTGACTATATCACTGAAAACAGGGACTCACGGAAGGCCTACAGTGGCCGTCTACAGGTTCACTGACTGTGAACCTATCCGTGAGTGTCCACTTGGTCTCGACTTCGGTTTGAACTCTCAGGAGACTTTTTGAATCACTTCACGGGGCCATCACGGACTGTGTAGCCATACATGGACCGTGTACTGGTGTGAGGAACATCACTTGGTCCAGAGTCCAGCCCCGAAACTTGGCCAACTCTCTGGATCACTTCACGGGTCCCCTCATGGGCCGTCAAGGGTCACACGGACCATGAGGTGGTCCGTAGGACCACATTTGGTCCATGGCTTGGCCCCCAACCCCTAGGAGCACACTGGACCAACCCACGAGCACCCCCACTAACTGTGGACCACCAAACAGTCTGTGGTCCCACCCTTATACCCTATTACGGAACCTTTTCCCAGCGTACTTCCCCTTACAAGTAGTCCCACTGCATGGGCCATAACTTTCACACCCGAGCTCTGAATTGAGTGAAACTAGTTGCGTTACGAAGATAACTCAAAGAGCTTCGATTTGATATATAAAATCCCATCCAGTTATCCTGTACCAAAATATATGACTTTTTAAAATCCACTGCCCAACCAGCCTTACAACTTTACCACCAAAATGATTCTCTTGAATCCGGCAACTTAAATATAACCCATGGCTACGAAAATTCAACAATGACCAGTTCAACAATAACCTCGACTTACCATTATGAAGTTCCAAAATTTTTGGTTCGTTACATCATCTCCCCCGTGGGAACATTCATCCTCGAATGAGCAAAATTATAGCTTGAGGACAACAATCCAAACACGAGACACTTTAACCACAACTAATAATGGATCATGCATTATTTCAAAAGTCTTTCAAAACTTATGTTAAAATATCATTTAAATCATTTTCATGCTCATGTATGCATGCCACGTCATGAAATTAAAGAGTTAGGACCATAAAAGGATAGAACCTAGTACCTTAGGCGTTAGTAGATTGGAAGAGATAGGGATATCACTCCATCATGTCCAACTCCGCTTTCCACGTTGTGGTTCCTCCAAAGAACCTTGACCGAAGCTACCTCCTTTTTGTGATGTCGCTTCACTTGCCTATCCAAAATTTCAACCGGCACCTCTTCATAGGTCAAATTCTCCTCAACTGTCACACCCTCCAAAGACGTGATCTCCTTAGGATCACCAACCAACTTCCTCAGCATAGACAAATGGAATACCGGGTGAATGGAGCTCATGTGCAAAGGCAAATCCAACCTATAAGCCACACTGCCAACCCATTCCACAATCTTATAAGGCCCGACATACCGGGGGAAGAACTTGCCCTTCTTGCCAAAATGCATGATGCCTTTCATGGGGGACACTTTCACATAAACCCAATCACCAACCTAAAATTCAAGTTCTCTCTTCCTAACATCCGAATAAGTCTTTTGGTGACTTTCAGCCATCTTTAACCTTTCCCAAATCAAGTTCACTTTTTCAATGGCCTCAACAACAAAATCCGGTCCTAACAAGGACACCTCACCTATTGCAAACCAAACAATCGAAGATGTACATATCCTACCATACAAAGCTTCAAATGGAGCCATACTAATGATAGCATGAAAGTTATTGTTGTAGGAAAACTCAATGAGCGGTAAATGATCATCCCAATTTCCTTTGAATTCCAACACACAAGACCTTAACATGTCCTCCAAGGTTTGAATTATCCTTTCGGCTTGCCCATCAGTTTGAGAATGAAATGCGGTGCTCAACTTGATCTTTTTACCAAATCTCTTTTGAAAAGACTTCCAAAAATGAGAAGTGAATTGAGTACCACGATCTAATATGATAGACCTCAATATACCATGCAATCTTACCATGTTGCATAAGAATACAACCCGAACCAATACTCAACGCATCACAATATATCACAAACCCATCTAAACTATTGGTCAAGGTCAAAATCGGAGCCGATGTTAGTTGGTCCTTTAAAGTTTGAAAACTCCTTTCACTTTCATTTGACCACGCAAATTTAACCTTCTTTTGAGTCAACTTAGTCAATGGAGATGCAATAGAGGAAAACCCTTTAACAAACCATCTATAATAGTCGGCCAAACCAAGGAAGCTTCGAATATCTGAAGGAGTCAACGGTCTAGGCATATCCTTCATCACTTCAGTTTTCTTAGGATCAACTTTAATACCATCATGGACACCACATGACAAAGAAAAGAAACTTCTACCAAAAAAAACTCACACTTGTTAAACTTGGCATACAATTGCTTTTCACTCAACGTTTGAAGAACCAATCTCAAATGATCCATATGCTCTTGCTCACTACGGGAGTAAATCAAGATGTTGTCAATGAAGACTACAAATAAATTATCAAGGAATGGTTTAAACACCCGTTTCATAAGGTCCATAAACACCGCTGGGGCATTGGTCAAACCAAATGACATCACCACAAACTCAAATTGACCATAAAGAGTCTAAAAGTCCATCTTGGGAATGTCACACTCCCTCACCTTCAATTGGTGATAACCCAAACGAAGATCTATTTTGGAGAATTGAGTAGCTCCTTAAAGTTGATCGAACAAATCATCAATTCTAGGCATCGGGTACCTATTCTTAACGGTCATCTTGTTCAATTGCCGATAATCAATACACGTTTGGAGTGAACCATCCTTCTTCCTCACAAACAACACGGGAGCATCCCAAGGTGAGATACTTGGCCTAATATACCCCTTTTCTAGCAAGTCTTTTAATTGATCTTTCAACTCCTTCAATTCCGTCGGTGCCATACGATAAGGAGTAGTAAAAATAGGTTGAGTATCCGGTAGGAGATCTATGCCAAATTCGATTTCTCTATCGGGAGGAATATCGGGCAAGTCCTCGGGAAAGATATCAGGAAACTCATTAACCACCAGAACTGATTCAAGCTTAGGTGACTCACCCTCTACATCTCTAGCCTGCACAATGTTGTAAATTCACCCCTTACAAATCATTTTTCGAGCTTTGAGGTAGGAAATAAACTGACCCTTAACTACAGAATCACTACCCTTCCACTCCAACACGAGTTCATTAGGAACTAAAAATTTAACTTGTCTAGTCCTACAATCAACCGAGGCATATAATGCATGCAACCAATCCATCCCTAGGATAACATAAAAATCATACATCTCAAGTTCTACAAGGTCACCAGGGAACACTTTATGAAACACAAAGACAGAATAACCCCGATATACTTTCCGGGCAACAATAGACTCATCCACGGGAGTATACACCGAATATGGTTCCCTTAGAGTTTTAGGACTCAAACCAAATTTAGCATCCAACAGAGGAGTCACAAAAGATAAATTTGCACCCCGATCAAGTAAAGCATAAACATCAAAATCAATGATTTTTAACATACTAGTCACAATGTTCGGAGCTTCCTCCACCTCTTGCCGAACATGGAGAGGATAAAATTAGTTATTCCTAGGAGCACCACCAAACGGAGCTTTCGACGACCCTTGACCACGAGGAGCCACTAATCTTTCTTTGCACCCTTTTGATAGTCAGAAATCTTATGGTCCAAACCCTCACATCCAAAACATTCACTCGAAGATCTCCTATAATCACCCACATGATGCTTACAACATTGACTACAGAGAGGGATTCAGGTACCACCCCCAACTTGAGCATTAGGAGGAGGAACTCTTGGATTAGCAACCCTCATATTTGAACCTTGGCCTTGATGGAATCAGCCAAAACCACCACCACTCTTGGAGTTGGAGAAACCACCATCAAATCAAGCTCTCTTAGCTTTATTAACCCTTCACTCATTAAACTTTTCACCTTCAATTTGTCAGCATAAGTCATGAGCCTAGAGATGTCCATGTCACGGATGAGCATGGCGGTTCGACACACCTTCACCACCAAATCCAAAACACCCAAAATAAATATGTGAATTCTTGTACGGGGGTCGTATACAACTATGGGAGAATATTTGGAAAGATTAGTAAATTTGAGAGCATAATTCCTCACGGCCATACCACCTTGTCGAATATTGATGAACTCGTTCATTTTGGCCTCTCTAAGCTCAAGAGGAAAGAACCGGTCAAGGAAGGCCATTTTAAACTCTTCCCACCCAACCTTGACATCAACCATCCTCTCAACTAGCCATTGGTTAAACCATACCTAGGCTACATCTTTCAATTGATATGCGGTCAACTCAGCTTTCTTTTCTGAACTCACCACCATGATAGTCAATACCTTAGTGAGTTCATCAATGAACTCTTGAGCTTCTTCATCCACTTTCAAGCCATAGAAATCCAAAGGGTTCATCCGGGTACAATCCCTCACCCTAGAAGCCAGAGTACCAACATTCACAGGATTTATTAGGCGGGCTTGGTTAGCCACTGCTTGGGCCAACAACGACACCACATTTCTAAACTCGGCATGGGTCACTTGTTCCACTAGCGGTGCCTAAGGGACTTGTTCCTCAAATTCTGGAGCTTGATGGGGGAAGGGAGCTCTTCTAGGAGGCATGTTCTGGAAGAGCGACAAGAGTACCAAGAGTTTAGGAAATTTATTGTAACATCTTACCGCATGACATAAGGAACCAATGAAATGAGACAAATTCCTAAAACATCGTCATAGCCTCCTATTCATAGGCATGACACGCATCACACCCATGGACAAGACTTTAATCGACGCGGCATATCACTCGGAGGATCATTTACAAACCTAGGGCTTTGATACCATCTTTGTTACAACCCGAAGATGGGGCTTAGATGTGATATGGCAAAGAAGAACCCGAAAGTCCTCGATCAAGCTATCGTAGAATCATTACACACATCATCGATTCGAAAGCATGGAAAAGTAAACACATAACATATAATTCTAGGGGAAATGGGGCTTTGGACTCAAGCTAAAGGGATGTTGCTGGGAATGGGAGGAATATGAATCACATAGCACATAACAAGTATTTCTAAGGTACGGTTAAGTAGGACTCAAGCTATGGGGGAATACTGGATTAGGGGACATTCCACATAAGCACATACCCAACATTCACAAGCCCATAAGCATAATCATAAACATAATCGGAATATCATTTCCATAGCCAAATATCAATAGTTATAACATCTCATCAAATATAATACAACGTGCAAGAGTCTAACATGTCCATAATAGCCTCTACATAGGATAAAGAGGGGCCTCAACATAATCCGAGTTCACCCTCATTTCATAAAGAAAGAAAGTAAAACAGTACAAGGAAGAGAAAAAAGTAGATATTGCCCTTGAACAAAAGGGCTCACCACTAGTAAAAGCTTCAAGGATGTCACTCATCATTCAATGGTAGATAGAGGTCGTCATCGGTCCCTACATGGTTAGAATATGTAGAAAAATAGTATTGATTAGCACAATAAAGCACTAAGTATGCGGTCATGCAAACTCTTATGCACATGAACCTATAGACAACCTAGATGGCAAGGGCACACACATAGAAGAGAATATAAGAACGAATAGTATATCAATATGCCATGATAATCATGATGCATGAATGCCATAATACTTATAGTATAGAGGGGATGAAACCATAACCGACATCCAAACTCATCTGAGCTACAACATGAACTTGCCCGATGAGGCCTCCCATCGGATCAGAGAAGATTAATTGAAAAAGATAATCTACACCACACCTTACATGCCTCCTATTTCAGTGTGATGACCTCCTTCCTTACTACCCGGTCATTTCGAAAGGATTTACATAACATATTATATCATATCATATCATATCAAAGCATACCTTACGGACCGCCCATTTTTATAGCAACCTATGTTGGAATATAGTTTTGGGAAAAGAATGGGACCATTGGGGATAGCCCACTTACTACTCCAATCCTTATCGATACTAGGTAATCATCCCACAAGAATACATATACATATACATGCTTTTTAAATGGAAACTTGACACTCGAACATCAAATCATGCATACTTGGGCTTAAAAGCCAAATAACTTTCATGTAAAAACTTCATGCATAAGAGTAGCTCCGTATTAGTCATAACTTGTCATATCATATTGGTGTAAACACCCATGTTACTCCAAGAGCCATATCATACACATTATGTGATCACATTCTTGTCATAGCCCATACTCGTTCAAAATCATAGTCATAAACATGTTTTGGACTAGCCCACATCAAAACCTTCATAAAAATCCATGATCATGCATGCAAATGCCATGAGTAACAATGAGAATAGCATGGGCACTAGAATTCATACTTTAAAATTAATATCATGAGTAGTCCATAAGAAATTCATGTTAAATCAACACTTAAACCATCATTAAAACACTACCCATGCATAGTTCAAGAGTAAAGAGGACATGCATAACTTGACCTTCATAAAATCCATTGAAACTTCATAGAATTCAAAATTAAATCAAATTTAAATCACCTAGATTTTATATCCCACAGCTCAATTCAATTAAATACTTCAAAATTTAAAGAACCCAACATTAAAGAAATCTTAAAATCATAATTTAAAAAAGGGGGTTCTTGGGTCTTCATGGATGAAAAGGAATCCAAGCACTAATCCCACATACCTTGAAATTAGTCAAGAGAATTGGATGGTTTTGTAACAAAGATAATTTTCCCCAAATTTCTTCAAGCTTTCATTAATGGAGGTAAAGAGGATTGAGATAATTTTGGAATGAATTGAAGAGTGATAAAATAAATTAGAGGGGATTAGGGTTTGATTTAGGGGAGTTAGGAGACCTGAGAAAGCCTAAAAGGATCATGGGATCTAATTAAATTATGAATTAACCATTAATAAAATAGACTAGATCACTGAAAACACGGACTCACGGAAAGCCTACAGTGGCCGTTTACATGTTCTTGGACTGTGAACCTATTCGTGAGACTCCACTTGGTCTCGGCTTAGGCTTGAAATCTCAAGGGACTTTCGGGATCACTTCACGTGGGACCTCATGGACCGTATACTATTTCTTAGATAATCACTTGGTCTGGAGTCCAGCCCCGAACCTTGGCCAACTCTCTAGATCACTTCACGGGACCCCTCACGGGCCGTGAGGTGTCACACAGACTGTGAGGTAGTCTGTGGGACCACACTTGGTCCATGTCTTGGGCCACAACCCATAGGAGCACACTAGACCAACCCATGAGCACCCCCACGGATCGTGGACCACTAAACGGTCTGTGGTCCCACCCTTAGGCCCTATTTTGGAACCCTTTCCCAGCATACTTCCAATTACAGACAGTCTCACTGAGTTTATCCCGTACAAAAAGATATGACTTTTTAAAGTCCACTGCCGGACTGGACTTACAACTTTACCACCAAAACAATACCTTTGAACCAGGCCACTTAAATACAACCCATGGATACCAAAATTGGACCATGACCAGTTAAAAACTAACCTCGACAATCCATTATGAAGTTTGAAAATTTCTAGGTCGTTACATGGATACTCATAAAATTCCTCATCCTTAAAAATTCTTCGTCATCACTTTCATCATCAAGAAATTCTGATTCATTAGATGTCCCGCCAACGTTATGCAATTTCAATTTTTGAACAATTGGATGACAATAAGTACTACTCTTATTTCCTAAAGTTTCTGCAATAGGATTCAAAGGAATCCATTGTATCTTACTAGTACTAACTTTTTTGCCTTTTTTCTCAGACTTCCAGGAAGCAACAAATGATTCGTCATTTTAATTAGAATTATATCCAAAATCTGCAACACTAATATTTCTATCTTCAACTCCAATTCTTTTGGAAGTAGATTTATTGTGATACCCCGTAACTATATCGTCACATGTACCTATGTTTAAATACACATTCTTACATATGAGAAGTGTATTAGGGTCATAAGAGACTTCAAACACTTAGACGAGTTCAAAACCTTCCTATAAATTGAGTTTATAGTGATGATTAAGCAAGGGTCGACTTTAAATGATCATAACTCTTAGCACACATGGAATTAGGTGACCCATGACCTATCAAATGAAATCTCCTTTAAATAGCTTTCCAAAATACCTTATTTGGAGTTCGGAGTGAAAAGTTATGGTCGTTTTACTAAACACTGCCAGAGAAGGATAATTCCACGACTCTAAAAAAACCACCTAAATAAGTATTTAACCTAAACTATATACCTCGACTCGGCCTCTAACTCAGGCTACCACTCGGACTTTAACCAAGACAACTCAGACATTAATTAAGTTATCTCACAATTCAGCTAAGACAACTCAGACTTTAACTGTCACGACCCGATAGTACGACCTAGATGTGACATGACAAAAGAGAACCTGAGAGACCTCGATCAAGCCATCTTCGCAACTCTTTTGATAACACATTAGATGTCACAGTAATCACATAGCCATCAAGCCTAGTCACTTCCTATGCTTAAGCTATCTAACTAAGAAGTCTATAAACTACTTGACTACCCAAAACCCATTCGCAATAAACTCCTAATAGTAGTTGATTATTCAAACTTCACCTATGAATAAAATTGTCTCTCAGATAATTTGTCAAACATGATAAAAACATCCTGATGTAAGCTTCGTTTCAACATCAATACTAGTGAAATATGGATAAATTAAGGGATAGTCCTAAACTATGATGATATAATCATTATTGAGAACATGATTTGTGATATGAACTACCATGTAATATTTTTGGTGATGATCCAAATGTTCCAAGAACAATGAGATTGATTGGTTGATTATTGAATAAATGACATTTGTGAACATCTTGCATATTCTCATGCTTATAAAAGTGATTATTGTATTGTGATGACATATATTTGTAGCTTGACTCTATTCTTGTAAACTATTAAGATTGATCAACTAAGATGTTGTGGATTGAGACTGTAATTATATATATACATATCTGTATTGTTTGTATGTTGGTCTTTCCTACAAGATGATTTATAGTTTTATAGCTATATGGTTGGGATGGAAGGAGTACTTGAGTTTTTTTATCCTCTACCTGTGTTTAGATCCTCTTGTTGGGTACTAGTTCATACTCACCCTTGTTTTTTATACATGTATGTAGGTTTTGAGTCCAAACCTATTGACATTTTTATTTTTTTACGGACTGAGCCTACGAAAGATTGAGAGGATGTTTCTTGTTGCTCCACCCCACTTTGAAGGCTATCAAACATCATTATTTATTTTGTTCTATTTGAGAAATAAAAAATATTGAGACATGTATTATTTTTCCTTTTTGATTATGTTGTAATAGAGGCTTGTATATGTGACACTAGTTTTGGGATTGTTTTAGACTGGTTATATTCCTTATGCCTTAATCCTTTGTTATTTAGATTGTATTATTGCATTAGCTTCTACATTTCCTCATTATTTGCTATTTAGGATGACTTGTCCGAGTAGGTTAAAGACAAGTCCCATCATTCTCAATTTTTGATCGTGACAACTTACTTGTTGGTGTGTTATAATATGTGCCATCAGTACCTGAGAAATCGAGTAATGACATGCCATCTGGTCTAAGATTTTGCTATTGAAATCAAAAAATGAGATGCATCATTTAACCTATCCTTTAAATTATCTAACCTAGAATATTTAAACCAGATAAGGATATAGATGAGTTTGTAAAGTCTTATCCTTTTGTTTGTCTAACCTAAAAAGGTAAATAAAATAAGGATATGGATGATTTTATAAACTCTTATCCTTTCGTTTATTTGACCTAAAAGGAAATCATATAAAAATATGGATGATTTTGTAATCTCTTATCCTTTCATTTATTTAACCTCAAAAGAAAAATTAGCAAAGATTGTGGATATTTCTTTTGTGGTAATCTTTTGTAATATATTATACATTTTATTTCTCTTTTTGGCTGAAATTTTAGTCTGATTAGTATTCCTATTTTGTAAGTCTATACTAAACACTATCTTTGAATTTTTACATAGCTTACTATTTGTGGTCTTATGAACAAATTACTTGAAGAACGCCCTAAAACAATATTAAAGCCAAAGTAGTGACGCTAGAAAGTTTCACTCTCACTCTTCTTTGATTGATTTTCCCATAATTATAGAGTTCATTACAATATGAATTCCAATAGTAATAAATTGTTGAAAAGCATTGTAATATATCAGCAAAGCATAAATCTATTCACGAAAGAGTTGGAGTTGTTGATAGAAATATTGGTGTTGCAGATTTTGGTTATATTCTAATCAAATTGATGAATGGCTTGTTCCTGCTTGGAAATCTGAGAAAAAAGGTGAAACGATAGTACTGGTAAGATACCATGGATTCCTTTGAATCCCATTTAAGAAACTTTAGGAAATAAGAGTAGTACTTGTGGTCATTCAATTGTTCAAAACTTGAAATTGCGTAACAATGTTGGGTCATCTAATTAATCAGATTTTCTTGATAATGAAAGTGATGAAGATGGATTTTTATGGGATGATGAATTTGATATGTATCCACGTATGAAATAAATGAAATATAAGGAGCAAAATAAATGTTGTTGGTTCAAGAAATTCTTTGAATGTCTCAACAAATTGACCATTAAAAATATTAGTGACTCTACACGGCAATGACATTGTCCTGCATGTAAAGGTGGCCCAGTTGCTATTAGGTGGTTCACTGGAATTTCCTCATTAGTGGCACATACAAAAACAAAATGTTGACCAAGGGCGAAATTGCATAGAGAACTTGCTCAACTTTTGGAGAAAGAGTTGTATCTGAGGAGGTGCATTTGAGAGGAACATTTGTTATACCTCCAGGTTAGGTGTATGGGAAGTGAAAAGGTGTCAAATATGAATATAAGTTAATATTTTGGCAAACTGTGGTGATTATGATGAACATCATTCTTATGAAGGATTATAATTAATAGTGGATTTAAATCGAAAATCAAAAGCTATGTAATTATTTCAGCGTTTAGGCAATTGTCCAATCTATTAAACTCCCAAATGATCCATGATACTATCATGGAATTAGTGCATTGGTTTATGAGTCCATTATTGTGTGATACGTGGATGCTTTGCTTCTTATTATGTTATTTTCTATAGAACGAAGAGATAGGGATGAATGAGTAGGCAATCAAGTTTAGTTTTATACCAAGGGATACATAAGCATAATCTATATGGTTGTAATGACCCAAAAATTTTCAAACTTTGTAATGGTTGGTCAAGGTTAGTATTCAAATCATCATGGTTGAATCTTGGTAGTTATGAGTTGTATTTAAGTTGCCGAATTCAAAAGAATTGTATTGGTGAAAGGTTGTAAGGCTTGTTAGGCCGCATAGACTTTGAAAATCCATATCTCTTGGTACGGGATGAAATGCTTGGGATGTTATATATAAAATCTAATTGCTTTGATTTATCTTTCCAACACAATTGGGTTTACACGATTCAGAGTTTGGATGTGGAAGTTATGGCCCTTATAGTGAGACTACCCGTATTTGGAAGTATGATGGAAAAAGAGTTTGAAATGGAGTCAAGTGAGGGACCACAGATCATTTGGTGTTTCACAGTCAGTGGTGTGTCCCATGAGTTATTCCAGTGAGCTCCCTTGCAGCTTGGAGACCATGTGGAATTCCACGGACCGCTACATGGTCTATGTGAGCTTTCACGGTCTGTGAAGAGCCCCGTGAAGTGATCCAGAGAGTTGGTCAAGGATCAAGGCTAGACTCCAGACCAAGTGATGCTCCACGTACTAGTACACGGTTTGTGTACAGCTACACGGTCCGTGAGACCCCTCGTGAGTTGATTCAGAAAGTCCCCTAAGATTTCAAGATGAAGCCGAGACTAAGTGACGTCTCACGGACAGGTTCACGGTCTGTGAGCCTCAAGATGACCCCTGGACAGCCTTACATGAGGCACTGTTGCTGTGATCTAGTCCATTTCATTAATGGTTAATTCATAATTTGGTTTAATACTATGCCCCTTTTAGCCTTTATAAGGTCTCCTAAAGCCTGCAAATCAAACCCTAATCCCCTTTTAATCATTCTAACAGTCTTCTAGAATGATGAATAATCTCATTCACCAGCCTCTATACCAGGGTTTTTATATGGTTCCTCTGGGCCCTCAGATCAACCACCTTAGCTTTGTAGATGACATCATCATCTTTACTACTGGTAGAAGGAACTCATTGAAAATGATTATGTATACTTTGAAGACTTATGAACAGGCCTCAGGACAACTGATTAACAAGAAAAAGAGGCACTTCATGGTTCCTGATTGTGCCTTTGAGACAACTATAGACAGGATCAGGAGATTAACTGGTTTTAGGAAACAAAATAGTCCCATAACTTATCTTGGTTGCGCTATCTACTTGGGTAGACAAAGAATTGTGTTCTACTCAAAATTAAGTTCCAACATTGTGGCCAGAATCAAAGGGTGGCAGGCAAAAATGTTATCCTATGGTGGAAAGGCTATCCTTATTAAGCATGTTATACATTCTATGCCTATCCACCTTTTTTCTTATGTCATACCTCCTAGTACTACTAGTAAGCAGTTACAGGGTCTGATTGCTGATTTTTTTGTGGATAGAGAAACGATAAAAGGAAATTCCATTGGGCTTCTTGGAAGAATCTCAGCTTTCCAGAGCAGGAGGGGGGCATTGGAACTAAGCAGCTATCAGATGTGGCTGCATCCCTCCAATGCAAGCATTGGTGGACTTTCAAGACTAAAAGATCTTTGTGGGGGGATTTCATGATGGCAAAGTATTGTCAAAGAGCTAATCCAACAGTCAAGAAATGGAACACTGGCCAGTCTAAGATTTGGAATATAATGCTTCAAAATAGACCTAAGATGGAACCTTATATTCAATGGGAAATCTGCTCAGGGACAACTTATTTTTGGTGGGACAACTGGCTAGGAGTTGGCCCCCTTACTCATCATACTACTGGTATTTCAAGACTTAATAATGTAAGGGTGGCTGACTTCCTCAATAGTGGAGAATGGGATGAGGATAAACTTGTCCAGGTAGCCCCTCCCCTCCTCATCCTTCTATTTTATCTCACAATTTTGTTTATATTGCAGGTAAGCCAGATAGGGCAGTCTGGACCTTGAATAACAATGGAAATTTCTCTTGTTGATCTGCATGGAATCTTATAAGAGAAAAGAGAAACCAGTCAGTTATTGACAATCTAATCTGGCACAAATTGGTTCCTTTTAAATGTTCTTTTCATCTTTGGAGAACTATGAGAGGCAAACTACTTACAAATGAAAAGTTGCTGGTTTTTGGACTACAACCTACAAAGTGTTTCTGCTGTTACCAGCCTGGTAGAGACACTATTGACCATATTTTCATCTCTGGGAAATTTGCGAAAGCAATTTGGAACTTCATTGGGGCTACTTTTGGAGTGAACTGCTATGTGCTTAATTTAAAGCATATGATCTTAAAATGGGGGGCCTGTAGAAGAAACAATGATGCTCATAAGTTAATCCTTCAGGCTGTCCCTATTTTGTATGTTAGCAACTATGGAAAAATAGGTGTGGTTGTAATTATGATGGAAAGAAGTCTAATTTTAAAAGAGTCAATTTTGCCATCCTCAAAGACCTGTGGAGTATTCTTAATGTTGCTTTTCCTTATATCTATTGGCCCATGAATTGGCCTGATCTGGTGGATGTAACAGAGAAAAGCAGTCATGATATAAAGATCATCAAGGTTTCTTGGTTCCCCCCTTTTAGAGGGCTAGTTAAGCTCAATATTGATGGAAGCTGCCTGGACAACCCAAGTAACATTGCAGCAGGAGGAGTTTGCAGAAATGAGGAGGGGGATATGATCTTTACATTCTCATACCATTTGGCAAGTGGCACTAAAAATATAGCTGAACTCGAAGCAACACTATTTGGGCTGAGTTGGTGCCTACAATTGGGTTTCCATGATGTTCAACTTGAGATAAACTCTGAATTAACTTCAAAGTGGATCAACAAACAACTTCAATCTCCATGGATGATGAATCAGGTATTATTCAAAATTCATTCTATTAAACCATTGTTCTCAATGTTTTCTTGCAGGCACATCTTTCAGGAAGCAAATCAAGTGGCTGATAAACTTGCCAAGCAATGAAATCTTATCAATACTCCAAGAGTTTACAATGAAGTGAACCAGCTGTCTAATGATATTAAAGCAATTCTCTTATTGGACAAGCTGGGAATGGCTAACTTCAGAAGAAGAAAGACTAAAAGAATAAAGAAGTCGCCTTGAAGTGCGTTGACTAGCTACTAGTCTTCAAAGTGGATATTTTTCAGGTAGAGTCATAGGAATTTTGAAGATTAGGATAGGTATTTTGTTTCCTTAGTTGTAAAGGGAGAGTCTCCCTTGTTTATAGCTTTCCTAGTTAGCTTGCATGGAGAGGAGTCCTCTCATAGGCATATAGTTTCTAGGCTTTCATCTTGAATTTAATGGGGATAAGTTGGATAACCTTAGAAGGTTGGAAAACTTATGTTCCACCTTAGGCAGAGGTCAGGTTTTGCCCCCTTCCATGTTGTACTGTTATTTCTTATTTATAATAAAGCATGGGCGTGTTGCTCAACCCCTGGCCGTCCAAGAGGTGGGGTCCTCTTGGCATAGGCCCGTTTCCCTTATAAAAAAAACACTCTTCAAACCTTACCAAAATTCTCTCAATCCTCTTGACCTCCATTGATGAAAACTTGATGAAATTTTAGAAAATTCATCTTTCTTGCAAAATCATCCAATTCTCTTGACTAATCTCAAGGTATGTGAGATTGAGTCATGGATTCTCTTTCATCCATGACGACCCAAGAACCCTTTTCTTTAAATTATGAATTTAAGCTTTCTTTATTTATGGGTTCTTTCATTTTGGATGTATTCAATTGAATTGAGTTGTAGGATGTAGAAATTCGGTGATTTAAAATTGATTAAAGTTAGAAATTCATGAAATGCATTGAAACTCTTGAAGGTCTAATGTGCATATCCCTTTGATGTTTTAATATGCATGGGTAAATTGCATTATGCTTTGAATTGGGACTCTCTCATGAATTATGTTGAATTATCTATTAAATTATGGTTAAAGATTTGAATCTCCATTACCCATGCACTTGATTCCTTATTCATGGCATATGCATTGAAGTATGGTTATGATGAAACTCTTGTTAAGGGCATGGCCCTCTTGTTATGATATGATATATTTAAGTCTTGTGATCACATAGTCTCTAGTTATGGCTCTTTGAGCATTTTGGGTGCTCGCACCATTTTGATATGTTATGAAGGCTTGATATGATAAGCTATGTAGATTAGCTACTCCTATTGCATTGATATGGAAATGGTTTTTGAAATTCTTGTTGGAATTTAGCCTAAGTATGGATATGGATTTGATAATGACATGGTTTGCCTAATGATGCATGGTTTTGAAAAGAATATCAACCCTTTATTTTGAAAGGCTTACTCACACACACACACACACACACATATATATATATGTATTCCCGTGGGTTGAGGCTTAGTACCGAGGGATTGGAGACTGGTGGACTATCTTGAAGAGTCCATACTCCTTTCCGTCAAACCATATGCCAACATGGGATATCTCCCAAGATAGGATTGACTTGTTATGTATCCCCTTGTTTAAGGGTTGACTAGGGATCTACCTGGCAAGTAGTCCGAATCCAAGTAGTAGCTTAATTGGGTTCCCTCTGTTGTCGATTTAGGTCACATCCCCACTAAGATATGATTTGTAGGTTGCATTTCATGCATCATGGCATGGCATATTGTTATGATATACTTATCCTTTGGCTATGTGCATTCCATTCATATCACTTGTCCCCTTGTCATCTTGCTTGGTCATATTATTATATCATATGCATTGCATGTCCACACACTCAGTGCATATTATGTACTAAACCATACTCTTTGTATACATGTTCTAACCATGTAGGGACCAGTGATGACCTCTATCTCCCGTTGGACGACGAATGATATCTTTGAAGCTATTTGCTTGTGGTGAACCCTTTTGTTCAAGGGCAATAACTACTTTCCATCTTTCTTGTATCATTTTTATTTTCCTATTTTATGAATTGAGGGTGAGTTCAGATTATTTCGAGGCCCCGTTCTATCTTATGTAGCGGCTATGTTGGACATGTTAAACTCTTACATGTTGTATTATGTTTAGTTGAGATATTGTAACTATTGAGATTTTGTTATGAGAATGATGTTTCAATTTTGCTTATGATTATGTATTGGATTGGTGAATGTTGGGAATGTACTTTTATGGAAAGTTCCCTAACCTCATATGCCCCCATAGCTTGATTCCTACTTACCCACCCCTTAGAAATAATTATTATGTGTTATGTGTCACGACCCGGATAGGGGGCCTAGATGTGATATGGCGAAAGAGGACCCGAAGACCCTCGATCAAGCCATCATAGC
>JBCEWC010005014.1:0-25878 GCA_038996855.1 Solanum aculeatissimum | reverse complement strand
GACACAAAAATATTCATCGAAAGATATTAAAATGGTTATTTAATTTTATTTGTCCAATATAAAAAGAAATTTATTTTATCCTAATTTTACTATTTACGTGACATAAAATAATTTATCGGGACGATAAAGTAAAATCACAGTTGATATAGTTGGAAAAATGTCTTATTACAGGTAATATTATAAAATTATAGTCGAAGCAGTTAAAAAAATACAATCAAGCAGCTGAAACAGATGTGTCAATAAGCAACTTTCATAAAAAGATTTAATAAAAAAGTTGAAGGAATATTTTTGTAGGCCCTATATGATAAAGGAGAAGAAGTAGGCATATCGACGAAAAGTTACCTGCTTTGGCGAATTCTGATTGGTTTGGCAATAAAGGATTGATCGGGGAGATACAGTAAAACACAGTTAAAAAAATATCTTATTAGGAATAATATTGTAAAATTATAGTCGAAGCAGCTAAAGAAATATAATCAAGCAGTTGAAGTAGACGTGTCAATAAGCAATTATCTTTAAAAAAATTTAATGAAAAAGTTCACGAAATATTTTTGTAGGCCTTATGATAAAGGAGCAGAAGTAGGCAGCTCAAGCAGGCAGGTCGCTAAAGAGCTACCTATTGTGGAGGGTTGTGATTGCTTTGGTGGTAAGGAACCACCACTTATAGTCAGCTCAAGTAGGCAGATCGACGGAGAGCTGCCTACTTTGGTGAATTCTGGTTGGTTTGGCAGCAAAGGATTGATCGGGGCGATATAGTAAAATCACAATTGAAACTATTGAAAAATGTCTTGTTAGGGGTAATATTGTAACATTATAGTCGAAACAGCTAAAGAAATATAATCAAGCAGCTGAAGCAGACGCGTCAATAAGCAGCTATCATAAAAAAATTTAATTAAAAAGTGCACGAAATATTTTTGTAGTCCCTATATGATAAAGTAGTAGAAGCAGGTAGCTCATGCAGGCAGATCAACGAAGAGTTGCCTGCTCTGGAGGGTTGTGATTAATTTGGTGGTAAGGAACCACCACTTATATATATAGATATAGATTCTCTTATATAACATCTTAGGGTCGTTGTGTCCACTTTAGCTACCTGCTTCAGTTGCTTAAAGCAGACAGGTGACTATAACGTGTTCGCTTAATTTGCGATGGCTATTAAAGTGTCTACTTAATTTTACTGTGTCATTTCTGTTAACTGTTATTTAATTATTTCATCTACTTCAACTATAAAATTACAATAACGTGCCTACTTAATTTTGCGGTGGCTATAAAAGTGGACGGCTATTTTGAGCAACTTAGAGTCGTTGTGTCTGCTTCAGCTGCTTGAAGCAGGCAGATCACTATAACGTGTCTGCTTAATTTTACAGTGGCTATTAAAATGTCTACTTAATTTTATTGTGTCATTTCTATTAATTATTATTTAATTATTTCTTCATCTACTTCAACTATGAAATTACAATAACGTGTCTACTTTTTGCGTTGGCTATTAAAGTGTCTACTTAATTTTATTATGTCATTTCTATTAATTATATTTAAATTTTTTTTTCATCTACTTTAACTATGAAATTACATATTACCCGTGATAAATTATTTTCATGTGCCTGACCATAACGTTTTGCGGTGACTATTAATGTGTCTACGTAATTTTACTGTGTCATTTCTATTAATTATTATTTAATTATTTCTTTGTCTACTTCAACTATGAAATTACAATATTACCCGTAGTAAATTATTTTTCCGTGTAGAAATAATGTGTATTATTTAAAAACTACTTTAAAATATTATAAATTTAAATAATTAAAAATATATTAAGATTATTGACTCTCCAAATTCTATCTAGATAGCGGCTAAGTGGAACAGTTTAGGATTGTCGTGCCTGCTTCAATTGCTTGAAGCAGACAGGTATATAACTTGTTTGCTTAATTTTATGGTGGCTATAAAAGCGTCTACTTAATTTTACTGTTTCATTTCTATTAATTATTATTTAATTATTTCTTCATCTATTTCAACTATGAAATACAATAACGTGTCTGCTTAATTTTATGATGGCTATTAAAATGTCTACTTAATTTTACTATGTCATTTTTATTAATTATTATTTAATTATTTCTTCATTGCTTCAACTATGAAATTACAATAACATGTCTGCTTAATTTATGGTGACTATTAAAATGTCTACTTAATTTTACTATGCCTTTTTTATTAATTATTATTTAGTTATTTCTTCATCTGCTTCAACTATGAAATTACAATAATGTGTCTGCTTAATTTATGCTGACTATTAAAGTGTCTACTTAATTTTACTATGTCATTCCTTCTATTGGAACTTAGGAGTAATGTGTATTATTTAAAAATAACTTAAAAATATTATAAATTTAAACAATTAAAATTTTTAATATATGTATATTAAAATTATTAACTCTCCAAATTTTATCTAAGATCACAGAAATTAAGAAGAAAAAATAACATATATTGGGCTCGTGCAACACATGATCTTTGTCACTAGTACATATATGCAGGGCTTTTCTCGGGAATTGCATACATTTTCCACCTCAACTTCATCCGACAATAGCTTTGACATTTTATATTCGATTTGAGTTATTCAAAAGACTAACTTATGTTAATTTTTTTCGAGATAAATATCGTGGGAAGTGTAGAAAATTGCTTTTGGCATGCCGTTCAAGGTAAGAATTACTTGTTTTTCCATATATAACATTGAAAATGCTAGAAACTTCAAACTTATATATCTTTATCATTTCGTATCAGAATTAAGTAAAATTTGAGTTTAAACTATACTACTTTTCAATATTTACGATATGGTATATTTGAATTCTATTAATTTGGTCATATTTTTGAGAAATCTAACGAGAAAGTTGTTGTACATATATGTTTTTTTCGATAAGAAATTCATTTGTTTTTGGGTATTTTCTAACTGTTTCGAGTCTCGTTTTGAGATTAATTTTTGGTTATAGACTCGGAGTGTCGTAGAGATCATTTTATGAGGATTGATTTGGTATTTTGTATGTGGGACCTATTTTTTTAATTTTATTAACAATTGACATATTTTTTCTAATTTCTTGAGATATTATAGTAAAAACAATTGTATTAATGTTGTTATTCGTGTTTTGATAGTTGAGAAACATTTGAAAGTGGTCAAAAAGGATAAAGCTCATGTGGACTGATCCATAGCACATGGATTCACCTTCTAGGTAGGCTAGGCTTCTCTTACCTCTAAACTAAGCTGAAATATATGTTATGGGGAGCCTGTTTGTTGTTGAAGTTCAAAGTAAGATATGTATACCTATTGTTACGGCTGGGATTATTATTTGTACTTTGTAATACCTATATCTATCACATTAGCTGATGTTCAATGTTTTGTGGGTTGTGCATGCTTCTGATAAAGATTGTAAAGGCGAGAAAGGGTGCGACTGAGGTAAGTTAAGCATTGATGCTACTTGTTTACATGTATTTGACTATTTAACTGATGGTTTGACCTGTTGGGCTTCCTGATACTGATGAATATGCTATACCCGGTATGATTTTGGTTACTTATTACTTATGTTATGAATATGTCCTGTTAAAGGCTAAATACAAACTTATGCCCTGTGATTAATACATATGTCTATTTTGATACTTGTTTACCGGTGTGGCTGATCTCGTACTATTATTATGTAGTATTTGAGAGGCTAATTATTAGTTATGCTCCTGGCTACACCTTTTGACACTGTGGTTATGATTTTATTAAAGTGATTCTTTTGGTGTACTGTATTTGTCACGACCCGGGACTAGGGCCTAGAAGTGACAAAACAAATAGAAACCTGAGGGGGTCCCAAACAAGTCTCATAACATTCATGTACACCTTATTGGTTTGGAATCACATAGTTAAACAACAAACTCATAGTTCTAAAGGAATCGAGACTTTGGACTCAAAGTATAGGGATGCCATAGGGTTTGGGATTTTCATAGATTCACATAGCACATAGCACATAAGAACTAAGGGGAAGCTAAGTATGGTGCACGCTATGGGGATAGAAAGGGGTATTGGGACTTTCCAAATCACCTCATATCACATAAGCATATTCTTATAACATAAGCATAATAAAATATAGTCATAGGAATAACCTTCATAAGCAATATACAACAAGTATAGAAAGATAGTACGTAGAGTTGACAAGGTGTTTGAAAATGCCTCTAATGTATGGAATAAGACGGGGGCCAAAACACTTTCTGGGCTCACCCTCAAAGTAAAGGAATAGATAACATAATCATAATAGGTAGAGAGAAGTCGGTTTGTCCTTTGATGATAGGACTCACCGCAAGTCACTCTAAGTCAATCAACTAGTCATCAAGAGGTGGAAGGTGATGGTCTTCGGTCTCTATATGGTTAGATCATATAGGCAAAATAGTACGTGTTAGTACATTTTAATGGACTATGTATGCGGACATGCAAATGCTCATGAACATGTAATTCTGCAAATCAATGTTAGATGACAAAGCACATATATATATAGAAAGAAGTTTATATAGAAAGAAGTCCTTTGATGATAGGACTCACCGCAAGTCACTCTAAGTCAATCAACTAGTCATCAAGAGGTGGAAGGTGATGGTCTTCGGTCTCTATATGGTTAGATCATATAGGCAAAATAGTACGTGTTAGTACATTTTAATGGACTATGTATGCGGACATGCAAATGCTCATGAACATGTAATTCTGCAAATCAATGTTAGATGACAAAGCACATATATATATAGAAAGAAGTTTATATACAAAAGAGAGTGGTATATCAATATGCCATGAAGTACATGATGCATGTGATGCTAACATACTTCAACATAGTGGGGATGTAACCTCAATTGACATATATGACCAAGCGAGCTACAACTTGAAATTCCAATGTTCACCCTACACCCGAAGAAAGGGAGATCCACTTGCCGAAGGTAGACCTTACTCCTTACGGGAATACCACCCATTTCGGGGAAGTAACCTTACCTTACAAGAACACCACTCTTTTTGGAAAGGATTTACATATCCAATCACTTACCTTACAGGAACAACACCTATTTTGGAGAGTACCTTACCTTACGGGAACAACACCCATTTTGAAAAGGATTTCCATAAACATACCATAATCATACCTTATGAGAATACCACCCATTTCAGAAAGGACTTTCTTAACATGAAACTATGTTTGACACATAGTTATGAGAATGGAGACTTTACATAAGGACCCCTTAAGTCGAGGCCCCACCCCCAATATCATTCGGTGCTAAGTCGTCATCCCACAAGAATACATATACATGCTTTTGAAAAGAGGATAAGTACTTTGAAACCATAACCATGCATAATTGGGCTAAAAGGCCAAACTACTTTATTTACTTTCATGCATACGTGGGCTAAAAAGCCAAATTATTCTTAGTGACATACTTTCATGCATAGGAATTGTGAGACTCGGTGTTTTAAATCCTCCATAATATACATAGTTTGGCATGTTATGTAAGGAATATATGATTTTGGATAGAACCTAAGGATAATAAGGCTTAAAATCAGTGTCAATATCAAGAACGTAAAGTTTTAAGTCCAACGAATCCCCTAAATATACATTTGGAATTAAAGAAATAGCTCGAGTGGCACCCGACGCTTTTCAAAAGGGTTAAATTTTGTTTCACCTCTCAAATAAGACTAAGAGTGCATAATTTAATAATAATAGATTGTTAAGGGGTATTTTAATAGCCCAAAGTTCATATGTTAAGTTTTGGAGTCAAGGAAGTTGCAAGATAAAGGTTGGCCAAAGTTATTGTAAGCTTCTTTAAGAAATCCATCTTAAATTTGGGTCAAATGTATCAGACTATATCTATCAAAATATAAGGAGTTAGAATGCTCATGAACTATCAAATTGAAGTTCTAGTCTAGTTTGCAACGCACAAAACCGAGTATCAATTCAAATTCAAAATTAAAGTTATAAGAGTTTTACCATGACTGCCCGAGCAAAAAACTAGGTCATGGGCTGGGTCGAGTCAAGCCCACATAGATGTCAGCTAATGTGGTCTTTTAAAGCTGAAAATAGACCTATTTCATCCCAAAATATTTCATGAACTGAAAAAAAGCTCCCACCAGGTCCATAAGCAATTTTGGTAAGTTTGTTTATATTTTTACCATTAAAATTCACCCGCGTGCCTAGAAATATGTGCCTTACGCTTTGCAATTGTTTTCCCCTCTTATTAGCTTCGATTGGGGTTGTTTTTGGACTGTGAAAAAATGGTGTTCTTTCTGGTCATTGTATGTTTGTAGCTGGCTTGTTTAGGTAATCATTTTGTGGATCTTGTACGACCATTTTTATGAAGTTCTACAGGCGTTTCCTCGCGTAGACACTATATGGAAAATCTGGTCATAAATGCCAGTTTATGGACTGTTTGAAAGTATTTTTAAGATACATATATATAGTCATTGCGAATCTTAGGAATTCGAGAATAACTTTTGTGAAGGAACTTTGGGCATTCGTACGTCCGTTCAGAAGGTATGTTAAGGTTAAGCTCCATCCCTCCTTTTAGCATGAAATCGGGGAAATTCCCAAAATATCAAATGTGATATTTTACCATTTTGTTGCTAGGAAGACCTTCTGTGAAAGGCATTGAGATTGTAGCTATATTATTTTCACGATGGTATTAGTTTGATATTACATTCGAACACTCAACTGGACATTCAATATCTATAGATTAATTTATCAATTTTCCTGACTATCGGTCCATATATTGAGGTGTTGCTATTTTTTTATGGAGTGTCACTAAAAATAAAGGTAGGTTACGAGGGGAATGTAATACTCATAATCACTCCTTTTTCCTTATTAAGACCATGTTTGAAGAACTTAAAAAGTAAGATGTTAATTTCCAATAATCTCCAGTATAACACTTCTATTTAAACTACTAATGAACTTTATTCTTTTTAGTATTTTGTTTTACTAATTGGCATGGAACCAAGTGTAAGCATCATGTGAAGCACCTTGATGAACATTCTCAGAATTAAGGGCTCATTCTAAATATTAAGTTATGTTGTTAAACCTATTTGAAAGACATGTAAGATCCCACGGGCCATATGTATATGTGACAACAGTGATTATGATGTTATTAGAATAAGTGTACCAATGAGCCAAGATTGACTAAATTTATATTATGGCCTATGATGTGCATTCATATCATACATTGCACGTTATGCATGGGCTTCGAGCTATAATCGGAGGTATGGGGCCTATTTGCCCAACTGTATATATATGTGTATATGATACGGAAGGCCATAGGTTGGCAAATATGATATCGGGTAGCTCCCGAAAAGGACCGCCATTGCTAGCATTTGGTTGGGTATGTCATGCATACACATCTATATATATGTATTCATGACATGCGATTACTCGACATACCATGCAAATTTGATCACTAGAAAGTTGAGTGTTAGTCATGAAGGTTACTTAAGTTTTGGTCACATGTGGTATATGTTTTACTACAGTTATCTATGGTTTTACTTTCTTCCTTACATACCAGTACATGTGTATTCGTACTGACGTCCCATTTCTTGGAGACGTTATATTTTATTTCGTGCGTACAGGTTTAGGTAGGAACTCTGATCGACCCCTTCACTAGGAGTCTGGTTCAGCTGTGAGTTGGTAAACTCCACCTGTTTCTTGAGCTTTCAGAGGATGCTTACTTTTTGTTGTACAGTTGGGTATAGTTGGGGCCTTATCCTGACAATGTTAGTGACACTCTTAGAGGCTATTGTGGACATGTTATTTTGGGTTATTTTTTTTGGTACCTTTCAGTCTCAAGTCATGGGATTGGTATGTATATATATAGTGTGTGACTGTACCTCTATTGTTGCATTTTTATCAGCTAGCCAGTACTTTATCATTTTGGCTTACCTATCTTGATGTGTTTGGTTTACTGTTAAGCAGGTCATGACCCAAATGGTCCAGGCTTAGTTTTTTTAGACGTTATGCTACCCGATATTTTGTCCCCTAGTTTAGTTAGCTAGTATGCTCAGTGGCTTACTCGGCCAATGATGGTATTGAGTGCTAGTCACGCCTCCTCTTCTTTTGGGGCGTGGCAGGAATAGCTCCATTCTTCTCATTCTTAGTGGTGTAAACACCCGTTCTTGCTCAAAGAATCATATCATAGACATAGTGTGATCACAACCTTGTCATACCAATTATTTATTTGGAAACATAGTCATAAACATAATTGGGACTTGGCCCACAACATAATTTCATAAAATCCATGCTCATGAATGCAAATTCGATGAATGATGATAGAATAACATGGGAAATATAGATTTACATTTAAATCATCATATCAAGATAGATTCATTCTTAAATCGTAATGAAATCCACAATTAAAAACATAATTCATACTACCCATGCTTGACATGAAGACTTAAAGGGACATGCATAATTGAATCTTCATAATCTTAATGCAATTCATGATAATTGAACTTAAATCACTTTAAAATCATCAAATAAGTACAACTCCTGCTTCAACTTAATTAAATGAATACTAATTTAAAAGACCCATATTCAAAGTAAGCTTAAATTTCATAAAATCAAGTGTAAAAGAGTTCTCGGGTCTTCATGGTGAAAAGAATACCATGAATAAATCCCATACACCTTGATTTTCTAGAAGCTTTAAAAAGAAAAATGATTAGAGAAGAAGACTTCTTTGACTTCCAACTTGAACCTTCAACCCACACTTGGAAGAAAGCTTTTTGGATGAGAGAATTTGAATATTCTAAATGTAATAAATTGAGTTGAATGAGAATGAAGGAGCATGGGCTAAATCAAGTGTTTAGGAGGGCTTAGATAGACTAAAATGACCTGAGTAAATTACCAAAATTACAATTAAATCGTTAATAAAACGAGCCTCAAAATTGTCGGGGATCGTTTGATGGACCACTACACGGGTCGTGCAGTGGCTCACTGATTGTCTACTGGTCTGTGCTCCTGCACTTGGCCACAATTACAGCATGGACAGTACCACAGAAGGGTAAACGACCCATCAAGAGGTTCACGGACCGTGAAGGCTTCTATGTAGTTGACGCAAGTTCCGGAACATTAACCTTGTACTTAGAACCATCCCTTAGGTTGATACCTTCACGAAACACTCCATCACGACCCGTGTTGTGGACCAAGAGACCCTCCACGGACTGTACAAGACTTCACGACCCATATAGGGTCTCCTTGAAGCATGCCTTAGCCAAAAACTCAACAAAATCTCTGCACAGATGACCTTTACGAAAATGGGCATAACTTTCTCATTTGAACTCTGAATCAAGTGAAGCTAAGTGCATAGGAAAGCTAACTCAAAGAGATTAAATTTTATATATTATAGGACACCCATTTCTTCCTGTGCTAAGATATATTACAAGTTAAAGTTGACCCTTCCAACAGTTCTTAAAATAAACTTCACCAATGCAATTCTCTTGCTCATGGCTACATAAGGGAGTCTCATGGTAATCATTAGACACTAAAAATGAGTTCAAAATCAGTGCACACCATACTGACAAGGTTTTCTAAAAATCTAGGCTGTTACAGTATTCCTAATTTCTTAGTGATTGAATTTGTGATCCTGATTATGAGATGGGTGTTATACCCAAGGACTTAGATGTTGTAATTCCCTAGATCTTAAGCTAGGACCTGAGTCATTCCTCATATGTGTATAGGCTTAATTCAATGACTTCTAATATGGTGGGATAAATTTCTAGATATTCATAGTTGATTACATGTGGTTTGGGGTCATAAGGCTTCTCTTATTGTACCGACCCCCAATTTAGGATCCTTGAGTGTCGAAAAGTTGTGCAGAAATAACCTAAAGTTTGGTTACGAGGAGTGCTTACGGCCTATAAGTTGGGTCCGTGAATATGAACTTTAAGAAAGGAAAAAAATTCATGTGTGGGGTAACCCACGAACCAAGTGATAGTGCGTACAGTACCTTACCATCCATACATGATTTTGTGAGTAGGACCCCAGACATGAAGAAAATTTACAGTTTGCTGAAAGATAACTTACGAGTTATCAAATGGGTCACGAACTAGGGCACAACCCGTAACCAGTGTTCATGGTTTGAGTCCAGCAAAGTCAGTTTTAAAGAAATTTCAAATGTGTTACCAGACGAGTAGGACCTATGATCTGTAAGTCAACTTATGGCCCGTAATTGGGGTTTTGTATGTCGAATTTAAAAGTTTTTAATAAGGTATAATTTAATCATTTTTGTACTTTCTATTCCTAAACTTTAACATTGGGGACAAGAAAGGGACCCTATATCAACCTTTAAGCCTTATTTCCCTCATTCAATCTCCCATTTTTCACTCTCTAAATTTCTAAGGCAAGAAAGGCTCTCAATAACAACGCTAGGGTTTCTAAAATTTCTTCCTCAATCCTACAAGTTTGTTTCTCTTCAGTTCTTCCAAGGTATGTGAGTTGATTTATTGGTATCCTTCCACCCATAAACACCCTTTTCAAGTATTTACTTTCCTTTAAGTCTCCTTTAAATATTATGTATGTTTATGCTAATTTCATGATGTTTTAAGTCATTAAATGATATTCATTATATCCTATGATTATTTTACTAAGTTATATGCATGTTTGAGTTGTAAATGATGACCCCATAATGGGTTTTGATTAGGATAAAGTGTGGACGTTTTCAACGGTCCTTTAAAAGAAAACTTTTCTTATGACACATGTGATTTATGATTGTTTCATTTTAAAAGCAAGGCCCACCTACTTTTCAAGTAAAGTTGTGCATGATTTAAGATGATTATTAGGGCATCAAAGATGAGTTTCAAAGTTAAGTTTGTCAAATATATAAGCATGTTGACCATTTCCCTAAAGATTTTTAAGAAAGGTCCCCAAGAAGAAATGACAATACTCACTTGATGGTTCCTAAGTTTGAGCTAGTCCTATGATTGCTACTTATAATTCTAAGTTATATTTTAAAGATTCTATGGGATGACTTAGCACCGAATGTGGCATTGAGGTAGGGTTCGGTAAGGAACCTTAGAAGCAATCTTTTATCACATTAACTATGTGCCACCATAGGAGCCCTTGTAGGCTAGGCTAGTGAATCCACCTAAGTTATTTATGTCATTATTATGCATGCTAAGTTGATGGAGTTTGACCTGATAAGTGGTCTCCCCGTGCCAACATAGGGGGTTATGTTGGATTCCATGTAGTAGCTCACATGATCTTACATGTCGATTAAGGTCCACTCTCACAAGTATATAACTCTATGATGCGATTTTACTACTTATGTCTCTCATGTATTTATTCCCATTCATATTGAGCCATGTCCTTATTTCATGCATGAGTTTACATTGATCTTATTTACTATGTATATGCTATATTATGAACGATGGCATTATAATTTCATGAATTGCACTGCATCTCACATACTTAGTACATTCCAAAAGTACTAGTGCATATTTTACCTGCATAATTTAACCATGTAGGGACAAACACTCCTCCACCAGCTTATGGCTAGTATTTCGCGTTCAAGACTAGTTTTATTATTTGTGGTGAGCCCTTAGATTGGGACTCCTCCACTTTTCATTCTATCATGTATCTTTATTTTATTTTGATACAATGTATTTATGGCCCTTTTGAGGCTTTTACATTCTATGTTATTTTACTATGGATTCTTTTGGAAACTGACCGTACCAGTTATGCCCGTTTAGGTAATAGTTGGTATTCCTATGGAGTAAATGAATATTAGTTATTTTCACTGCTTTTTAATGTTTCTTTATTTTAAAAAAAATGGCCCATAGCCTCTTTTACCTAATTTTCCGCAAAAGTTTCTATTTATTGCCTATGAATGCTTAAGATGCTTGAGATGGCTTGGGTGAGGTGCCTTCAGGTATCTCATTTGCTAAGTGATGGCAAGGCCTCTAGGTCGGGTCATTACAAATTTGGTATCAGAGCATGAGGTTCTAAAATATTCCTCAGATGTCCATGAATACCCTATAGTGTAAAGTCTCAATCAAGATTATGAAGTGCACCACTATCTTGAGTTAGATGCTATGAGATGTTTTAGGAAAGTCTTTCCTTCTTTCTTATTCATGTTGTTCCTTAGAGTTGAATAAGGTTTTTTGCTAACTAACAATGACCTTTTTCCTTGTTTCTAGATCAAGCCGCCATAAAGAGCTCCCCATTAATAAGGCACTCTGGAACAACAAGTCCCTCTACTCCAACAAGATGATGGAGTGCCTCATGTGGAGTTTTGAGCCACTTTTACTTTGTTGACCCAAGCCTTAGCCAACCAAGACAACAAGGAGGTATTTGTCCCTCCTCAAGTACCCATTCCAGCTGTAAAAGTGTGTGACTTTATATAGATGAGCTTGCTAGAATTCCATGGATCAAGGATGGATGAAGACCCTATTGACTTCATCGAGTAGGCTTACTGGGTTGTGGTGGTAATAGGTATTCCATCAGAAGAAAAAGATGAGTTGGTGGCCAACCAACTCAAGGGAGTGGCTAAGATTTGGTTCGAGTAATAGGTCGATGGGAGAGGCTAAGAAGCGGGTCCTATTAGTTTGGAGGAATTCAAATATGCTTTCTTGAACCAATTCTTCCCCATTGAGCTAAGGAAGGAGAAGGTTCAAGAGTTTATCAACTTGAAGTAAGAGATAATGAGTGTGAGGGAGTACGCTCTCAAATTCACCAAATTATCAAAGTATGCTCCCTTTATGGTCGCAAATCCAAGGGATCAAATGAGTAAGTTTATTTTCGGTGTCTCCAAATTGGTCTCTAAGGAATTCAAGATGAAAATGTTGGTTAAGGAGATCTACATCTCCCACCAAATGACTTATGTCGAACAAATTGAAGAGGAGAAGCTTCGGGAGAGAGCAAGGGAGTTTAAGAGGGATCATGTTGACAGTGGGAACTATTCTCACCAAAGGGGTGGCGGCCATAAGTTCCAAGGTGACCAAAACCAAAGTGGTCAAGGATCCATAAATACTCCTCCCTGAACGATGAAAGATAAAGGGTTTGCTCCAAGAGCGGAAGGCCCCAGAAGGGGGAATGCTTAGCAGGGTCTAAAGTTTGTTTCACTTGTGGGAAGCCCATACACTATGCTAAGGATTGTACGAGTGGTGCAAGGCCCCAGGCCAAAGGTTCTAAACTCAAGGTGCCTAGAGGACTAACCAGTTCTATGCCTTACATGGTCGCCAAGAGGTCAAAGAAGCTCTAGACGTGATCACTGGTATATTATGAGTTTTTGACTATGATACATATGCACTTTTAGATCTGGAGAAAATTTATCTTTTGTAACCCCATTCCTTTCTAATAAGTTTCTTGTGTGTCCCGATATCCTCCATGAACCCTGTGAGGTAAGTAACCCCATAGGAGAGTCTATTATAGCTCGAAGAATCTACAAGAGTTGTCCCATTTCTATCTTGTAGAAAGAAATTCCATGTGATCTAGTTGAGCTTTCTATGATAGATTCTGATGTGATTCTCGGGATAGATTAGTTGCATGCTTCCATCGATTGTATAACTCGTAGGGTCAAATTCCAATTCCCTGATAAGTCAATTCTTGAATGGGAGGGTAGTAACTCTTCATGTAGGGGCCGATTTATTTCCTTCCTAAAGGCCCGCAAAATGATTTTCAAGGGGGTATCTACCACTTAGTAACGGTCAAAGAAGTCTCTTCCAAAGTTCCTTCTGTTGAGTCAGTCCCTATCGTAAATAAGTTCCCAGATGTATTTCCAGATGATTTACAGGATATTCCTCCTGAAAGAGAAATAGACTTTGGCATAGATCTCTTTCCCAATACTCAGCCTATCTCACTCCTTCTATATAAAATGACTCCTGCGGAGTTGAAGGAGCTGAAAGAGCAACTAAAGAATTTATTAGAGAAGGGTTTTATTAGGCCTAGCCAATCTCCATGGGTTGCCTCGGTGTTATTTGTCAGAAAGAAAGATGGGTCACTCTGTATGTGCATTGATTATCGACAGCTTAATAAGGTTACCATCAAGAATAAGTATCTCCTTTTGAGAATAGATGATTTATTTGATCAATTGCAGGGGTCTACTCACTTCTCCAAAGTTGATCTGAGATCTGGGTATCACCAATTAAGGGTAAGAGAAAGTGACATTCCTAAGACGACATTCTAGACTAGGTATGGTCACTTTGAGTTTGTGATGATGTCATTCGGCCTCACTAATGGTCCAGTGATATTTTTAGACCTCATGAATAGGGCGTTCAAGCCCTACCTCAATATATACATCATGGTGCTTATTGATGACATCCTTCCTCAGGCATGTGGTATTTAGTGAGAACATCAAGGTTGATCCTAAGAAGACTCAAGAAGTAAGCAATTGGACAACTCCATTGATTCTTACCTACATAAGGAGTTTCTTGGGCCTAGACGGTTATTACAGAAGGTTTGTGCAAGATTTCTCTTTCATTTTGTCTCCACTCACTAAGTTGACTCAAAAAAAAGAAAAGTTTATGTGGAAGGACGAGTGTGAGAGGAGCTTTCAAACTTTGAAGGATAGGTTGACTTCGGTGCCAATTTTGACATTGCTAAAAGTTAATGATGGGTTCATCGTGTACTATGATGCATCCAAAATTAGGTTGGGTTGTGTGCTAATGCAGAATGTCAAGGTTATTGCTTATGCTTTGAGGCAGTTAAATTGCATGAGAAAAATTATCCAACTCATGATATTAAGGTTGTGGTGCTGGTGTTTGCCTTAAAGATTTGACAACATTACTTGTATAGAGTTTATGTGGATGTTTTCATCGACCACAAGAGTCCCCAACATGTGTTCACCCAAAGGGATCTTAATTTGAGGCAAAAACAATGGTTGGAGTTACTCAAAACTATGACATGAGTGTAAAGTACCACCCTAGAAAGGCCAATGTGGTGACCGATGCCCTTAGTAAAGTTTCCAAGGGAAGTGTGTCTCCCCTTAAAGATGATGGAAAAAAAGAGTTGGCTAAAGATGTTCATAGATTGGCTATATTAGGAATGAAGTTGAGTGCATCTGAAAATAGTGGTGCAATGGCTCTTCATGGGTCTGCATCTTCTTTGGTTGATGAGGTTAAGACTAAGTAAAACCTTGATCCTGCCTTGGTTGAGTTGAAAATTGTAACAAGCCAAAATTTTGAAAACCTTATTAATGTGAAGTACACTAATTTCCAAGATTTTTATGTGGTTTATGGTCATCATGGGTCTCATTCATCAAGCCAAAGTTCAAAGGAATCCCATTAGCTAAGCTTTTTATGTTAATCGTTGGAAGGGTCAACTTTAAATAGCTATATATGTTAGCACAAGATAACTGGGTGGTCTACGACCAATAAAATTGAAGATCTTTGAGTTATATTTCCAACACATCCAGTTTTACTTAATTCTAAGTTCGGATCGAGAAGTTATGCCCATTTTTGTAAAGCCTGTCTATGTAGGGATTGTGTTTTGTTTTTGGAAAAGGCAGGCTACTAGGAGACCCCAAACGGACCGTGTGAACTCCCATGATCAATGGTGGGGGTACTATGGTAGTGATTGCTTCCCCATATATGGTTCTGAGTGTGGGATTACCATCTCAGAACTGTCATCATCGAAATGGAAGGTTAAAACAATTTGTGTGCATCGAGATAGACCGTGTATCCTTCAATTGAGTTGGACTTGTCTTGATTTTTGGCCAAGTGTAGGACCATGACCTGTGGTCCTTCACACACCCCATGGTGCCTTCCCTTGACCCCTGACAACTTTTTTCGTGCTCGCTTCATTAATGGTGTATTTGTAATTTTGGTTATTTTCTAAGGTCGTTTTAGACTTCTAAGCCTTCCTAAACATCTGAATTGACCTATACTCCTCTATTTTCATTCAAATTCATTTCATATACTTAGAATATTCAAATTCTCTTCTAAGAAATCCTCTCAAGGGTACCATTGGAGGCTTAGC
Organism: Solanum aculeatissimum; assembly: GCA_038996855.1. Lineage (NCBI taxonomy): Eukaryota > Viridiplantae > Streptophyta > Magnoliopsida > Solanales > Solanaceae > Solanum > Solanum aculeatissimum. Next base: position 9,949 of record JBCEWC010005014.1, on the reverse strand, counting down.
TTGGAGCTTAAGGAAGGGTCTTCTTGTCCAATCGATTCCTTCTTGTTTCTTCTAAATTAGCAAGGTATGTGAGATTGATTCATGGTCCCTTTCAACCATGAAATCCCCAATTTCTACATTTCTTAATTTTTATGAAATTCAAGCTTATTTTGAATATGGATCTTTTAAATTAGTATTGATTTAATTAAATTGAAGTATGAGTTGTACTTATTTGAAAATTTTAAAGTGAATTAAGTTCAATTATGATAAATTGCATTGGTATTATGAGAGTCCAACTATGCATGTCCCTTTAAGCTTTAAATTTATGCATGGGTAATGTTATTTAAGCATTTAATGTTGATTTAATTATGGATTTCATATATATTCTTCCTATTATGAGTTTTAACTAATGAATTCTAATTCTCCATGCTATTCCATCATCATTCATGACATTTGCATACATGAGCATTGGTTTTTATGAAGTATATGATGTGGGTTAAGCCCAAATGAGATTATGACTATGATTTTTGAACAAGTATGGATATGATAAGATTGTGATCACATAATGTCTATGATATTTCTTTTAAGCACTATGGGTGAGGATTCACCAACATGGATATGAATGAATGAGCTACTCTTACGCATGTATTCACGAATTGAAGTATGATTTGACTTTTTAGCCTAAGTATGTATGCTTATGAAGAATGTTTGACTCTTAAGCTCAAGTATTCATAAAAGTGTTTTGAAAGACTTGTCTCCTTTTTAAAAGTATATATATGTATATGTATTCCCGTGGAATAATGACTTAGCACCAAATGGGATTGTAGGCGGGAGGTCTATTTCCAAGGGCCCTTACTCCTTCTCATTAACTATGTGCCAAACATAGGTTCATGTTTATGCCCCTTTGTGGATGATTATGATATGTTATGGAAATTCTTTCTGAAATGGGTGTTGTTCCCACAAGGGAAGGTACTCTCCAAAATAGGTGTTTTTCCATAAGGTGAGTAGATGGGCATGGAAATCCTTTTCGAAATGGGTGGTGTTCCCTTAAGGAGAGGTTACTTCTCTTAAATAGGTGGTGTTCCCATAAGGAGGAGTAAGGTCTACCTTTGGCAAGTAAATCACCCTTTCTTCCAGGTGTAGGGTATGGATTTCATGACATATTGATATGATATTCGTTCCTATATATTCCATTCTATATATATGTTCCTTGTCATCTAACATTGAAATGTAGGATTACATGTTCATGAGCATTTGCATGCCCGCATACTTAGTACATTCAAACGTACTAACGCATACTCTTTTGCCTACAAGATCTAAACATGTTGGAATCAAAGACTATCATCTTCTACCTCTTAACGGCTATTTGTTTGACAAGGAGCTACTTATGGTGAGTCCTATCATACAAGGACAAACCATCTTCTATCTACCTACTATGTTATGATGCTTTATGTCCTTACTTTGAGGGTGAGCCCAGGAGATGTCTTGGCCCCCGTCCTACTCCATATGTTAGAGGCATTGTCAAATATCTTATAAACTCTACATACGGTTTTGCTATACTTGTTGTGTGTTGCTTATGAAGGTTATGCCTATGACTATATTGTGTTATGCTTATATTTTGAAGAGATTCTCATGATGAGATGTGGAAAGTCCTAAGCCTCCCTTTCTATCCCCATAGCGTGAGTCATACTTACCCGCCCCTTAGTTCTTATGTGCTATGTGCTCTGTGAATACATGTACATCTTTTTTCCCCTATGACATCCCCATAGTTTGAGTCCAAAACCCCCTTCCCTTAGAATTATGTGTTAAATGTATATTTATGCACTTTTGAACCAATGATGTGTGAATGTACGTTATGAGGCTTTTTTGGGGACTCTTGGGTTCCCATTCACCGTGTCACTCCTAGGCCCTAGTCCCGGGTCGTGACAAATACCTTAGTGAAAGATGGAAATATAAAAGTCTTCTCATAAGGGGGAGATGGTGTACTCCAATATCAAGGGAGGTTATGCATGACCAATGATGGAGAGTTAAAAAATTTAATCATGCAAGAAGATCATAACTTTTCATATTTCATCCACCCCCACACTACAAAGATGTACAAAGACTTGAGGAAGATTTATTGGTGGAATGGAATGAAGAAGAACATTGCCCAATTTATGTCCAAGTGTGCTAATTGTCAATAGATCAAAGTTGAACATCAAAGTCCGAGTGGCCTAGATCAAGACATTAATATCCCTACTTGGAAGTGGGAGGAAATCAACATGAATTTTGTAGTTGGGTTGTGGCAAAACAAAAAGCAACTTGACTCCATATAGGTGATAGTAGACTGCATGACAAAGTCATCTCATTTCTTACTGGTCATGATAATATTCAGTGCCGAAGATTATGTCCACTTGATATCCAAGAGTTTGTGAGGTTGCATGGGATTTCATTACCCATCATATTGGATCGTGGAGTTAAATTCACTTATCACTTTTAGAGGTCCTTTCAAAAGGGACTTGGCACTAGGGTGAAGTTGAGTACCACTTTTCATCCCTAAACCGGTTGGCAAGCCAAAAGGACTATTCAAAAGTTGGAGGATATGTTGAGGGCTTGTATGTTGGAGTTTAAAAGAAGTTGGGATGAGAATTTTCCACTTATCAAGTTTTTCTACAATAATAGCTTTCATTTAAGTAGTGGAATGGCACTGTTTGAGGCGTTCTATGATAGACGGTGTAGATCGCCCATCGGGTGGTTCAAAGTTGGAGAGGTGACATTAATAGGACCGGACTTGGTGATGAATGCTATGGAGAAAATTAAAAGCATAAGGGAGAAATTGCAAATAGCCCAAAGCTGACAAAATTTACCCTCCGATATGAAAAGAAGGGAACTTGAGTTCTAAGTAGGTGATTGGGTGTACTTGAAGGTATCTCCGATGAAAGGTGTGATCTATTTTGGCAAGAAAGAGAAATCGATCCCAAGGTATATAGGGCCTTATAAGGTGGTGAGAAGAGCAGGAAGAGGGGCATACAAGTTTGATGTACCCAATGAGATGCATTTGATTCATCCGATTTTCTATGTGTCGATGTTGAGAAAATTCATAGGTGATCCAAGCTCCATAGTTCCTTTGCATGATGTGAACATTGAAGATGATTTGAGTTATGAAAAAGTACCGATTGAGATCCTAGACCGGCAAGTGAAAAAGCTATGGAACAAGGAAGTTGCATCCGTCAAGGTGCTTTGGAGAAATCAACAAGTTGAGGGTGATACATGGGAAGTGAAAGCGGATATGATGAAGTATTACTCGTATCTATTCCACTCTAATAAAGCTTAAGGTATGAAGAAATTCTTCCTAAAACCTCTAAATCCTTACATTTTAGTTTTTCATGATGTATGCATTTATTTTGATGTTTATGGACTATTTTGAGACATGTTTTAAGCGTGAAATCTGAAAATTTATGAAAATGATATTTAACTTGCATTTTGCATATATACTGGGTTGTTAGCTTCTAGTGTACTCCTTAGATCGTACCTTTGAGTACATTGGGGGATGAATATTCCCAAGGGGAAGATATTGTGATAACCCTTAATTTAGTATCCTTGAGTGCAGAAAAGTTGTGCAGAAATGACTTGAAGTCTAATTTACAAGGAGCACTTATGACCCATAAGTGCACATACGGTACATAAATTAGGTCCGTGAATATGAACTTCAGGAAAGGGAAAAAGTTTCCAAGTGTGGGATAACCCATGGACCAAGTGACAACCCATAGGATACCTTACGATCCATATATAGTTTCATGAGTGAGACCCCAGACATGAAGAAAATTTTGGGTTTGCTGGAAGGTGATTTATGAGTTAGCAGACGACCTTTGGACTAGGGTATGGCCCATAACAAGTGTTCATGGTTTGAGTCTAGTAAAGTCAGTTTTTAGGAAATTTCAAATATGTTACGAGATGAGCAGGACCTACAGTCGTAAGTTGACCTACAGACCATAATCGGGGTTTTATAAGTCAAACTTGACAGTTTTTAACAAGGGACAATTTGGTTATTTTCGTCCTTTTTATTCCTAAACTATATCATTTTGGGGATAGGAAAGGGATCCTATATCAACCTTTAAGCCCTAATTCCCTCATTCAATCTCCCATTCTTCACTCTCTAAATTTCTAAGGCAAAAAACACTCTCAAGAACAAGGATGGGGTTTCCAAAATTTCTTTCTCAATCCTACAAGTTTGTTTCTCTCCAGTTCTTCTAGGGTATGTGAGTCGATTTATGAGTATCCTTCCACCCATAAAGACCCTTTTCAAGTATTTTACTTTCCTTTAAGTCTTCTTTAAGATATTATGTATGTTTATGCTAAGTTCATGATGTATTAAGTCTTTAAATGATATTCATGATATCTTATAATTACTTTACTAAGTATATATGCATGTTTGAGTTGTTGATGATTACCCCATAATGGGTTTTGATGATGATAAAGTTTGGGTATTTTTTATTGTCCTTTAAAAGAAAATTTTTCTTATGACACATATGATTTATGATTATTCTATTTTAAAATCAAAGCCCACCTACTTTTCAAGTAAAGTTGTGCATGATTTAAGATGATGATTATGGCATCAAAGATGAATTTCAAAGTTAAGTTTGTCAAATATATAAGCATGTTGACAATTGTCCTAAAGATGTTTAAGAAAGGTCCCCAAGATGAAAGGACAATATTCACTTGGTGGTTCCTAAGTTTGAGCTAGTCCTATGATTGCTACTTATGATTCTAAGTTATGTTTTAAAGATTCCATGGGATGACTTAGAACTAAATGTGGAATTGAGGTGGAATTCAATAAGGTAACCTTAGAAGCAACCCTTTGTCATATTAACTATGTGCCACCATAAGAGCCCTTGTAGGCTAGGCTAGTAGTTCCACCAAGGACATTTATTTTATTATGATACTTGCTAAGTTGACAGAGTTTCACCCGGCCAGTGGTCTCCCCGTGCCAACGTAGGGGGTTATGTTGGATTTCATGTAGTAGCTCACATGATCTTATATGTCGATTAAGGTCCACTCCCACAAGTATATGACTCTATGATGTGATTTTATTACTTATGTCTCTCATGCATTTATTCTCATTCATATTGAGCCATGTTTGTATTTCATGCATGAGTTTACATTGATCTTTTTTATTATGTATACATTATATTATGAACGATGGCATTACAATTTCATTCATTGCATTTCATCTCACATACTTAGTACATTCAAAAATTACTAACGCATATTTTGCCTGTATAATTTAACCATGTAGAGATAGACACTCCTCCACCGGCTTATGGCTAGTATTTTGCATTCAAGACTAGTTTTGTGATTTGTGGTGAGCCCTTATCTCGGGATTTCTCCATTTTTCATTCTATCAAATATCTTAATTTTATTATGAAACAAAGTATTTATGGCCCTTTTGGGTCTTGTAAATTCTATGATATTTTATTATGGATTTTTTTATTTTATGGAAATCGACTATATCGGTGTCGTCCATATATGTAATAGTTGGTATGCCTATGGAATAAATGAATGTTAGTTATTTCCACTGCTTTTAAATGTCGCTTCATTTAAAAAAAATGGCATGTATCCCCTTTCCCCTAATTTTCTGGAAAAGTTGTTATTTATTGCCTATGAATGCTTAAGATATTTGAGATAGCTTGGGTGAGGTGCCTTTGGGTATCTCATTTTTTGTGTGATGACTAAGTTCCTAGGTTGGGTCGTTACACTTACATCAAGCCAAGACAAAAAGATTCCAATTGATTGAGTTTCAATATGAATTCATATAAGGGTCAACTTCAAATGGTCATATCGTTTAGCACATAATGAATAAGGTAACCCACTACCTGCTAAATTGTAGGTATTTGAATTAGCTTTCCAATGCATCTGATTTCATCTTATTCAGAGTTTGGAGTAAAACGTTTTGACCATTTTATTAAAGCTTGTCTGGGTTATCAAAAAGGGCGATGGTCAGTTTGACCCACGAATGCATTCGGTGCATTGCCAAATTGGTCACCGAATCACTTCGAAAAGTTTCAAAAATTGTCAAAATGAGGCATTCTGAGGACCTATGAATCGCTAATTTCATCGTCGAGACACATTAAAATATTATTTTTTGATCTTTTGATGATATTTTTACTTTCCTCAGAAAGGGTTCGACCTATTTATCCTAAATACACCTTTATAAACCTAATTCTCATATTTTTTTTCCTTATTCATCTCTCAAACACCTCCAAACTACTCACAAATCTCCCAACATTCATCAAATTTTGTAGGATGTCCAAGACCACTTCATTGAAGATCAATCTTCAAAAGTGATTCCACAAGTTTCATAAAGTCTCCCTCGTAAAGTTTCAAGTCCTTAAGGTATGTGGGTTTGATTCTTGGTTTCCATTCAACCAAGAAGTCCTCTTCGAAAACTAAACTCTGAATTACGAATTTTCAATCTTTGATTTACAAGTATTTGCAAATTAATTGATATTTGTATAGATTATGGTTATTCATGCATTCTTATGATTATTTATGAATATTTAACAAGGTTTTATATGGATTAATTCAAGCATTACGAATTTGCATGATTTAACCTAATCTACACTTTCAAACTCGGAACTCTCTTTAGATTAATATAAATTTGATCCTATATTGCTTAACTGGTTATTTTAATCTTGTTTATGATTCAATGATTTTAAGGTTATTCGACAAACACTCAAGTATGAATTAAGTTGATTTATGAAATTTTGGATATTGACCTTTAATTTATGGCATGGACTTGAGTATATGATTTTGAACAAGGACAAGAAGTTTAAGTTTGAATTGATATTGGGTGACTCAAGACCCACTCTGAATTATTCTAAATATTTGTTAAGGAGCTATTCTTAAGAATAAGTTGAATATGCTTTGACAAGCTAAGACCTTTCGAATTAAGTTGAGTTTTGATTATTTCGATTATGCATTATCAAATTTATGGGATTTTTACTTAGCATCGAATGAGTTAGGAGTGGGGCTCGATCCAAGGGGTCATATATAAAGCTTCTAATCTCATATCTACGTGCCACCATAGGATATTTTTATTTTGCCTTTTTAGGCCTTTCGACTAGCGGATCCACCTAGTATTTCCATTTCCAGAGTTTACCTTGGAAAGTAGGCTCACTCATTGGCTGGTGTAAAGTATAACATTGGTATTTCATATTATTGCTCATATGGTTTTGTTGGTTATGATTTTATTCCCACACCTATTTGCTTATGTTCTTTCTTTGCATTATCATGGTATTATTTTATGCTTTATTTTAAAACTAATTATATTGTTAAAGCTTCGGAATTGGGCATATCTGGTACGTATTATTTGTCATTATATTTACTTATTGCATTGCATACTTGCATACTTAGTGCATTACAAAGTACTGACTGCATTTTTCCTACATGCTTAAAATCATATAGGGACAGGTGATTTACCTTATCCTCCTCCTTGTGGCTAGATTGATCGTGAAGACTTCGACCTTTTGGTGAGTTCCCATCCACCGAGAACGGAGCCCTTATCTTCTAGCTTTACTTTTCATATTTTAGACACATTATGTATTTTCTTCTTTGACTTTATATTGAGGGGTCCTGACTTGTTTTTTTAGCTCCGTTTATTATCTTTTATTTAGAAGTGTGTTTGGACTACTACTTCACTTTGATTATGCCTTGAACTATTAAGTTGAGCTTCCACTTTTAGCTATGATTTGTACCTTAGTCCCATACCCCATTTCATATTGTCACTCATCTATTATTCATTATTTAAACCTATGAAGTGCATGTATGATCTAAGAGGTTTATTTGGGGACCTTCGAGTTCTCATTTAATGTGTCACACCCAGGCCCTAGGTTTGGATCGTGACAAACTTGGTATCAGAGTATTAGGTTTATAAATGGTCCTCGAAAATCTAACACACCATGTCGAGTAGAGTTATTCATGTTTCTGAAGCACACCACAACGATGAATAGTAGGCTATGAGGCATTTAGAAAATGATTCACTTCTTCATGGTCTAGGTTGTGTCATAGAGATAAATCCCCTAAGGTTTATTTCTAATTCCTATCCTTTACATTTTAGAATGTGTCTTAGACTCATCAGAATAGTGGAAAAGATGGTGACCATCACTCATGTGTTGATCGATCCCCAACACCGACATATCTAATATAGAGTTTCGCAATACCATATAGCTATTGGCCAAAGCTGTAACCGCTCAACTAAACCAACAGGCGGGTACCCCTGGAATTACATGTGATAAGAAGGGTGGGAGAAAGGCTAAAAAGGTCTGAGTTCATAGTGCTTCATCTTTTATTGGTGTTTTAGAACCCAAGTACAAAAAGGAAAGGCTCCCTTTCGCCATTTGTCAAGAATGTGGCAAAAAACATCAAGGAAAGTGTTTGGCTGGCACTGAGGGTTGTTTCAAGTGTAGTGATATTAGGAGATAAGGGACTGTCCAGTGGCCTCCAACAAAGGGAGAAAAAGGACTCATATGCAAGGTGCTAAAGGTGGTAGTTTTCAAAAAGGTCACAAGTTTCAAGGCCAAGGGTCCTCTAATGCTCAAAATAAAAGGTTTGCCAATGATAGGGTTCCCAACCGCAAAGCTCATGATGGTAATGGTGGAGAATTTATCCCTAAGTGTGGAAGGTGTGGTAAGAATCATGGTGGTAGATGCTATAGGGATGTGGGTGCTTGCTTTGGGTGTGGAAAAATGGGCCAAAAGATTGTGGATTGTCCAAATGTATTGAACAAGGGTAGAGATGGTCGTCCTCAAAGACAAGGTGTCGATGGTGATCAAAGGGCATAAGGTGGTCGACAAAGTGGTGCTCCACGTCATAATTTCTCTTCAAGAGAGGCAAAGGGTGGATGAGGCACCTGATACTGTCACCAGTACATTACAGATTTATAATTATGATGTGTATGATTTATTAGATACGAGTGCCACTCTATTTTTAATTACTCCATTTGTTTCTAATAGGCATTATGTGTATCCTAAATTTTTATGTGAACCCTATGAGGTGTCTACCCCCATTGTTGAGTCTATTGTTGCCAAAAGAGTCTATCGGGGGTTTTCGGTGTCAATATTGCATAAAGTCTTTGTAACAAACCCAAATTATTTGAAAAATCCTTATGGTTGGTCTTATATGATTTACTACTGGTCATAGGTGAGTTTTGGTGGCAACGAGTTGAGTTTAAGTGGCCGAACGCAAAACAGGTCTATTGGTGACCTAGAGAGACAGTTTGGGCAGTATACTTCAAACTGTCATAACTTTTTATTCTTATAAAACCGTGTGGTCTTCTATATATAAAATTAAATCTCTTTGAGTTAGCTTCGCAAACCAACTGGTTTCACTCGATTCGGAGTTCGGATGAGGGAGTTATGGCCCAAACAGTGGGACTGCTTGAAATTCGGAAGACATTGGAGATAGGCTCTAAAACGTGGCTAAGGGGAGGGCCACGGTCCGTGAAACTTTTCACGGTCCGTGTGGGGTGTCGTGTGGGGGTACAGTGAGCTAGGGATGGCCAGGAACCACCCCATGAGACAAGTCATAAGACACGTACCACTAAACGGTCCGTGTGCACTTGGACGGTCTGTGTACTGTCCCGTCAAGTGGGACAGTGGCTTGGACAGGCTGTGGCGGGCCTAGAGGGATAAGTAAGGTGTCACGGGATAGGGGGATGGTCCGTGCACCCCCAAACATCCCGTCAAGATTGCCCGTCAAGAGTTCTAGAAAGTCCTCCAAGAGTTTGCATTGAAAAATTGGCTAAGTACTTTTTGATGGAGCCTTTGGACGGTCCGTGTGACCAGTACACGGTCACTGTAGCAATCGTGTGACTCTGCTTAGTTCTGAAAAGTTACGTTTTATTAATGGTAATTTCATGATTTAACATTTCCCTAATCCCCTTTTAGGTATCCTAAGGTCTCCTAAACCCCTAAATCATTCCCCAAACCCTCAT
>JBCEWC010005013.1:0-25879 GCA_038996855.1 Solanum aculeatissimum | reverse complement strand
ATGCTATGATGGCTTGATCGAGGAATTTCGGGTTCTCCTTCGCCATGTCACATCTAGGCCCCCTATCCGGGTCGTGAAAAGTTACCTTGGAATTTCTATAACAAAACCTTTATCACTACCCTACTAGCTCCCATTAGTAAAGTGTTATAACTAGATGCAACCTCGATTCAGAAAACTAAAGGTAGTATGACTAAGATAAAAGTTCAGATTGATATCATCAAAGACAGACCACCCCATGTTTGGATGGGGTTTGATGAAAAGCACCTCATTATGGGTAGATGGAAAACTATTAAATATGAAAGAAGTGGCCAAAAAATAGGAAGATCAGTGGTAAGTTTAAAGGAGAAAGAACCATAAAAATTAGACCAACCAGAAAAAGAAGGTTTACGGATAGGTCTCCCGTCAAAGATTGATGTATAATGAAATCCATCAGAGAGATCCCATCCCACCAGATGAGAATAAAGACTAAGTAAATAAAGATGAAAGTAAGAATTAGAAGGAAGGATAACAACAATCTACCCAGAAAGGAAAAGAGGGTACCCACAAAGAAGGATGCCAAACCAAGGATGAATACAAACCTGAGGAAAATAATCAGGACTAGAATTCAAGACACTCTCAAGATAATGTAGTCTCAAGTATTGACTTATCTTCTCATGGGAAAGGGTTTTAGATCTATCAGGAAAAATCTCCCATCCCCTTTTATTCTTTTGAATTAGATGTGACTAAATCCCTTCCCCCTACTCCCCTTGGTCTTATTGGTTTGGAAGTTTATGGTGGTAAGGGGGGACTGAAGGAGAACCAATCTAACTTGCAGGAAGGGGAACCTAAGGGGGGGGGGGAATCTGATTCATGTTATGCATGAGGAATCCCACTCTGACCTTGGGTTTGACTCTAGAGCCTCTGCTAGCCTTAAGTACCAAGCTCAAAACCAATACCTTATAGCCAGTGAAGCTCACCAACATCATTACTCTCCAGTATAGAACAAAATCATGGGCTATATGGCTAAGTACTCCAAGGGGTTCCTCATGCATAAAAGATTATCTCCAAGGGGACTACATTATACCAGATCCCAATCAAGGCACAACAAACACAATCAACCAGCCACTACAGGAACGCCCAACACTAGGTTGTTTACTTCCAAGTCATGTTAATGATTAACACTATTACATGGAATGTTAGGGGTATCAATACTCAAGGGGTGGTAGAGAGACTGAAATTCCTCAAATCATCCATCATCTCTCCATGGACATTATTTTAGAACCTTTTTCTAATAAAGCTCATTTGCACAATTTTAGAATGAAATTAGCCATGGACCAAGCTGGCAATAACTTTAATGGTAAGATTTGGTGTTTTTGGAACTCTAACATTCCGAATAAGGTGTTGGAATCTGATGAACAACAAGTGACTTGTGAAATTCAATACAACCAAAGCCTCCAAACATTTATTATGACCTTTGTTTATGCTAAGTGTAGGGGCCATCTCAGAAGACCTCGTTGGGAAAGAATGATTCACTTAGTCAATACTCACAATAATATACCTTGGTGTATTATAGGGGATTTAAATGTGACCACTACTACTGAGGAAAATATTAGAGGGATACCCTATAACATTAAAGAGAGTTTTGAGTTCATAGGTGTAATTGAGGCATATGGTCTAGTGGATCTGGGATTCTAAGGGCAACAATTCACTTGGAGTAATAGGAGGGGGGTGGAATCAAGAATTTGGAAAAGACTAGATGAGGGCTAGACTTTAACACTAAGGCCCTATTGAAAGGAACTCCAAAAGTATTATGTAAATTAAGCACCACAATTTGAAATGATAGCCAATACAACCCCATGTAATACTCATGAATAAACAACTTGGTGTAATCTTTAGCACCATAGGTTGTCTTAATCGGTAGGAAATGAGCCAATTTTTACATTATATCAACAATAACCCAAACAGAATCAAAGTGCCTCCTATTCTTTGATAATCCAATCATGAAGTCTATGTTGATTTCTTTCCACTTTCAAGTAGGAATCTATATGTCTTGTGCTACACCACCTGACCTTTGATGCTCAACTTTGATTTGTTGACAATTATAGAAACCTGCTATGAATTTAGCAATATTTCTTTTCATACCACCCCACCAATAGACTTCCCTCAAATCTTTTTATATCTTTATAGATTAAGGGTGAATACAATAGGACGAATTATGGGCCTCTTTCAAGATTAAGTCCCTCAAGCCATCGACATCGGGCACACATAACCTACCTTGGTACCTAAGAACACTATCTAAACCTTGGGAGAAAACCTCCACCTTGCAATCCTTCACGAATGACCTAAATTCCACCAATGTGGGGTCGAGGTCTTATTTATATTTGACCTCTTCAATCGAGTAAGACTTAGAACCATTTACAACTATCATACCTCTATTCTAGATTTCATTTAATATGGCCCTCTACCTAGCAACCCGGTGGATATTAATTTCCTATTCTTTCTTACTATCATCAACATGATCCACACTATCCATGGATACCCAACTTAAGACATCGTCCACAATATTAGCTTTGCCTAGATGGTAATGCACACTCATATCGAAATATTTAAGGAGTTCCAATCACCTTCTTTTCCTTAAATTAAGATCTTTTTGGGTTAACATATTGGAGACTTTTGTGGTTGATGAATACATTGACATGAACTCCATAAAGATAATAATGCCATATTTTCAAAGAAAATACCACGATCGCTAGCTCATAGTCATGGGTAGGATAATTACGCTCATGCACCTTTAGTTTCCTAGAATCATAGGCAATGACTTTGCCATTTTTCTTAAACAAACATCCCTAACCGATCCAAAAGGCATCACAATTCACAACAAGCCCTTCTAACCCTTCCGGTAGATCCAAGATAGGAACAGACGTAAGCTTGTCCTTTAAAGTCTGAAATATCTTTTTACACTCATCGGTCTATACAAATTTGGCCTTCTTTTGTGTCAAATTTGTAAAAGTAGAAACAATTGATAAAAAACCATTCACAAATATCTGGTAGTAACCCGCTAAGCCCAAGAAACTCGTAATGTCCATTAGAATCAAGGGTCTAGGCTAATGCCTTATTACCTTTGCCTTTTTTGGATCCACTTTGATCCCTTCACCTGAAATCACATGCCATAGAAAGGCAACTTCCCTCAACCAAAACTCATATTTGTCAAACTTAGCAAATAATCTTTCTTCCCTGAATGTTTACAACCCTACCCTTAGATGTTTCACATGCTCATTTTCATTACAGGAATAAATCAAAATATCATCAATGAATACTACCACAAACATTTCAAGGTAGGGTGTAAAGACCCTATTCATGAGATCTATAAATATCGTCGGAGCATTGGTTAGGACGAAGGACATTACCACAAACTCAAAATGTCCATACCTTGTTCGGAAATCCATTTTGGGAATATGATACTCCCTTACCCTTAATAGATGATATTCAGACCGCCATTTTGGGAATATGATACTCCCTTACCCTAAATATATGATATTTGGACCGATGGTCAATCTTTGAGAAGTGACTAGCCCCTTGAAGTTGATCAAATAGGTCATCTATCAGGGGTGGGGGATAATTATTATTTATGTTTACCTTATTGAGTTATGGGTATTCGATGGACATTCTAAGTGAGACATCTTTCTTTCTTACAAAAAACACCAGTGCACCCCAAGGTGAATTGCTAGGACTTATGAAACCCTTGTCCATCAAGTCTTCCAATTGTTTCTTTAACTCTTCCAACTCTACCAATGAAATTCGGTAGGGAGGAATGGAAATGGGTTGAGTATTAGAGATAAGGTTTATACTGAAATCCATTTCCCTTTTGGGAGGAATAACAGGATGTTCATTGAGAAATACATCAAGAAACTCAATGACCACTAGGATAGACCAAATATAAGAAATTTTAGACTCGATATCTCTAACCCGCACAAGATGGTAAATTCCACCTTTGGAAATCAAATTTTGAGTCTTAAAACAAGAGATTATTCTACCCTTGACCATAGAGTCATGGCCTTCCCACTTAAGGATGGGTTCATTGGGGAATTTGAACTTACCCTTACGAGTTCTACAATCAATAGTAGCATGATATTCATATAACCAATCCATCTCAAGAATGATGTCAAAATCTGCCATATCTAGTTCAACTAAATCGCAAGGCAAAGGTTTATGCAATATAGACATAGGATAAACTCTATAAACGTTTTTAGCAAGAATTGAATCACTGATGGGGTTAGACAACTCAAAGGGTTCACATAACAACTTGGGACATATATGAAGCCTAATAGCAACAAATGGGAATAAGCAATCAAGGAAGGAAACTTTGAATTTCTCCCAAGGAATATGCTCATCATCCTCCCTCCCCATTTTCCATTGGTTGTACGATGTTTGAGAAAAGACCTTGAGTTTATAGGCCAGTAATTTCTCCTTTTCCTCCAAAATCACTCCCATAATAACCATGACTTTATACACTTCGCCTACGAATTATTGGGGATATTCTTCAAATTTGGATCCATACAACTTCAGAGTATTCATCCTTGTAATATCCCCCACTCTTAAATAAGGGGTAGGAGCATAAGGGGCTTAAACTCCTTGGTTAGACACTAACCTTACCAATAAAATGACCACATTGTGAAATTCAACATGGGTGACTATTTCTTCTTCCGCTTGGGGAACTTGTGGAGTTAAAGGCATTGGTTCACCCTCGGGGGTGGGAGCTCTTTGTGCCACCCATTAGCGATAGGAAACCTTAATTAAATTCTAGAGCATGACATAGAGTATGATAAGTGGATCATCTCTAAAAATGCCTCATTGCCTCTTATTCATAATTGTGGCGCACTTTCCAACCATGAACAAGACATTACTTGATGTGGTATGTTGGATTTTCTAGGTTCATTTACAAACCTAGTGCTCTAATATAAATCTTTGTGATGACACAATACTAGGTCTTAGGCATGCCATGGAGAATGGGGAACCTGAAGGGACCCCAAACAAGCTTCTTAAGCATTCATGACATATCCTTGGTTTTGTGGATGTATAATTAAACAACAAGCAAGTAACAATTAATTTCCATGGAAAATAGGGACTTTGGAGTCACACTACGGGGAAATTGTAAGGAGTAGGATTAGCATGAAACACATAGCAAATAAGTCTAAGGGGTGGGTAAGTATGACTCATTTTATGGGAATAGATAGGGACTTACGACTTTCATCTCATCATAATCATAAAATAGGCACATAAAGGAATGAGGATTAAGGGAATCTTCAATAATTACATAGGCACAACGGTTCAAGCTCATAACATACAAAGCCATAACCATATCCAACAACACCTTTAATCATGAATAGAATAGGGGCTAAGACATTTCCCCTTCTCACCCTCAAAAGATTGTATCCAAAAAGAGAAAAGTCTAAACAAAGCAAGAACATAAGTATATGTTATCTCTGAAGTGGAGGAATCACCAATAGCAATCTTCAACCGAGTCTCCTAGCCATGTGGAGGAGAAGGATGAATAGAAACTCTAGTTCCTACAAGGTTAGATCATGTAGGTAAAAAAATATGTATTAGTACATGGAATGTACTATGTATTTGGGGTGCAAATGCAACTAGGAAATATAATCCATAAATGATCAATATCCATAATCATAATCAATGGCTATAGGCCTAATATGACATGAATGATAAATGCTTAGCCAAAACAGGCTTGATATCACCAAACATGACATATCATACATAGGTGGGAGAGGACCATAACTGATATGAAAGACTAAGAGAGCTACTACATGGAATTCTGGTGTTAACTCAATATCGGACATGGAGTGGTCTACTTTTCCAAAGTAGACCAAGCACTCACCTTAAGGCATAGACTTTTCAGGAAGGTGCCCATATACCCCTTTACCTTATGGTATGGACTTTTTTGTAGGTGTTAGTAAATATCCTTACCTTACGGTATTGCCTTCTTGGTTCGTACATTCCTAATTAGAGAAACAATATAATAAACCTATGGTGGCAACATAGTTTAGGGAAAATAGGAAACCAAAAAAGGTCTCTCGGTGCTAGGTCACATTCCTATGGAATACTTGAATCATAATCATAGACATAACATGCATAGTATCAAAACATCATAACATCAAACTTGGAGTAGCTCATCAAACATTGCTTATAGCATCAACGATGGGGCTTTACATCATTCTTGTTGTTCATATCCTACCCATAAGCTCATAGCGTACTTGTTAGCTCTCCTATAGTCTCAATATGCATAACATACATATCTTGCCACTAGGCATTCATTACATAAAAAACTAACCATACGTATTGAATCAACTCATGGTGGCTACATATTCACAGACTTAAAACCATGAAAATTCATAAGCAAATGCCATGGAATTAAAAAAATGAAATCCTTGAACATTATTAAAAATAACCCACCAAAGCTTCATAAGACTTGTCTATTGTATCATCAAAACTATTATTCAAAATCATTGATTTAACATGCGATTTCAATACAATGTAGTGTACAAAGGGAAAGTACAACAAATCACTTCATAATATTTTCATACACGAGGGTTGATAAAATTTCCATAACTTTCCATGACTTATAAATATATGAGGAAAAGAGATGGTTGAACCTTGTGAAGGAAAGGTATCACAAATCAAAACCTACATACCATGATATTTTAAAGGTAGAAAATCTTATTTGGAAGTGAAGAAATGGAAACCCTAGCTTTGACTATTCTTTTTGAAGCCTTGAAAAACTTGGGAGGGTTTTAGGAGGATTTGGAGCTTAGGTTATAAGGGAATGGGTTGAAATGAAAGTCTTGAGGGTGTATAATGCTGGAAAGGGCTTGTTTGAGGCCTTAAATAATGTTGTTTAGGCTTAGAAAATTAAGAAATAACAAAATTTCCCTCTTCAAAATTCTGCCAGACAGGACTATGAGACCCCATTTACGTACCGTGGTCCACTCTACGGGTCATAAGAATGGGGTTTCATCTTATGACATTTCTGAATCCTCTAAAACTGTCACTAATACCAAATCCATTTAATGACTTCTGACTTATAAGTCTGGGTACGGGCATCTGATAACTCATACCTCCAATCTTAGAAAACTATAATTTTTAGCAAGTCTGACAATTAATGCACAAGCGCAGATTATGGTCCTTGGATCATTTTACAGTCCGTTGACAACTTTATACATAGATGTTCCTCCAAACTGAAGCTACTGGAAATGCTCACTTAGGAGCTACCAGCCAATGTACGATTGATACATCAACATACGGTCCCTAAGACCCTTTTTAATAACTTAAACTCAGAAAATTTCCAAAACTCATTTCTTACACTTTTCATACCTTCTATGGTGGGGACTTACAATATCTCCCCCTGGTAACATTCATCCCTGAATATGATAAAGGCTGGTCTAAGGAACGGAATACATACATCATATACAAAAATGTAATAGAAGCATCATCAAAACCTTTAAATCATGTTCCTAATTTATTTACATACAACCTCAATCCACTTAATCATGCATAAATGACATGAATATGACATGCATAGAAAGGAGGTTCTTAAATAGGAAAATTGTAATGCCTAACGCTTGATTAGAATGGAAACGATAGGGGTATAGCTTTTTAATAAATGCTTTAGCTTCCCAAGTGATACTTTCAACTTGTTGATTTCTCCAAAGGACCCTGACAGATGCTATATCCTTGTTTCTCAAGCTCTTAACTTGCCTATCCAATATTTCCAGTAAGACTTCCTCATAAGTCAAATTCTCTTCAGCATTCACCATATGTAAAGGCACAATGGAACTATGGTCTCCAATAGACTTTGTCAACATGGAGATATGGAAAACAAGATGAACCATGCTCATTTTAATGGGGAACTTGAATTCTTATGCAACGTTATAAACATACCTCATATTTTGATAAGGCCAATCATGAAGTGTTTGGTGATAAAAGTGTCTCCTAGTATTAAATATGCCAATCATGAAGTCAATGTTGATTTCTTCCCACTTCCAAGTAGGAATCTCAATGTATTATGCTAGGCCACTCGACCTTTTATGCGTGATCTTGACCTGTTGGAAATTATGGAAACCATCTATGAATTTTGCAATATCCTTCTTCTTACAACCCCACCAATACACTTTCCTCAAATCTTTATACATCTTCGTAGAACTGGGGTGAATACATTTTTTACTTCTCTGATGGTGCTGCCATCCAATCGAGCCTATACTAGGAAATAATATCATATATAGTTGGAAAAATATCAAATTCGGATGTCAGTATCTGGGACTCCTTAAATATAGTCCCCGTGTATCGTCCTCTATCATCCTGGCAATTGTCATCACAATAGATGGGACATATATCCTGCATGGACCATCACTTTCACTAGCTGGAGAGATGAACATAGATTGTGACTGACTTGTTCAAACAATTGGATTTTGATATGTATTCCTCCTCAGAGTCAGAACCATCATGATTAGGGAGCAAACATGAACCCTACTCTGGAGATGTTAAACTATATAGAATTGTTGCGTCTAGGACCTCCCTCCTCGAACTGGGAAGGTTATGCTATGGAAACAGAGGTCTGAAATATTACAAGCTATCGAGACACTACACGTGTAAGTCTTGGCTCGATTCCCTCATCGGGATGGACATCAAGCTCCTCCGATTATCCACTAATCACAAAATCTGTTAGCTCATCACAAAGTATGTCTTTCATAGACTTATCTTCTCACATCTAGGTTCTGAACCCATGATATTAGTACAAATGAATATATAAGAATATATGAGTTGAAGTGCAAAAACAAATGCCAAAACGTAGAAAAATAACTCACAGAAGGAAGTATGAAAGCCCATCTACTATGTGTAGAGTGAACTACGGGTTGTGGAAGGCTATCATAGAAACAGGGTAATAATAATTTAGCACACTGGCAATGCAATTGCATTCCCATTAACGACTCGTGGATTGAACCACGGGTCATATATTGAGTCGTGGTTACAGACATGGAAAGTACATTTTTCTAGAAACAGAATGATAAACACTATTTATGGTCTATAGAGTAAACAGGTTTGTCCTGTTGATCTTGAAATTTTCAAGTCACTAGAACCCATCCATAAGGGGCAATGATGGACCGTGGATTAAACCACGTGCCATAAAAGACCCTCGTGAATATGGGCATGCAGTGTTTAAAAAGTCAAATCCAATGTGAAATATCGAAACATAAGTATAAATTCTAATTTTTAGCTAATGATTCAGTCAACAATGAATAAAATAATATCACAACACTTAGCTTATTACAAGTCAATAAGGTTTAATGAAAATATTGTTCAAATAGAGCCCAATCACATGCCAAACATAGTCCAATTTACAACATATACCCAACAATACTGTGAGAGAACTACACAAATACCCCTAAAAGGGGTTGGTCTTGATAAAATACCCCAATAAAAGTGGCTTTGCAAAAATACCCTCTACTCCTTTAAGAATATATTTTTGGAAAAAATTACCCCTCAACTATAAGGACCCATTATTTTACCTTTGCAGACCTGACATATGAGCAAGGATTCCATTTTTTAACCTTCGCAGACTTGCCTTGTAGGCAAGGATTACACTATTGTTTTTCTTTCAGTTTTTGTTAGTATTTTGTTTCTTTTCTTTATTTTTTTGTTTTTTCTTCTATTTTTTCCTTTCTTTTTTGCTTATATTTTTATTCTTTTTTTTAATTATGGAACTATAAATAATATATATTTTACATATTTTATATTTATTTTAAATAAAATGATTTCTCAATTCAAATCAAGATTCAAGATAATTTTTTGTCATATTTATTATTTTCAATATATGAGGTTTGAAATTTCACGAGATACTTTATAATTCTTATTTTAGAAGAAATATTTGACATAAAAACTTTTAAAGAATAAGTTATGTCCCATGGGCAAGAGTTGCCACATTTGTTTGTATTTTGATTTTTGAAATGCTCTATAACTTTTGTCTTAGAGGTAAGACATAGATAAAGAACTTTACGAATTTTGTCTTATGAGCAAGACTTAACATTATTACATGGTCTATAACGCTTGCCTCTTGGCCCAAGAACTTCCAAACAACAAGTTAAGAACCAAGGGAAAGGTTTAACACTATCACATTATATCTTGATTTATTAGATGCTCAATAACTTTTGCCTTAGGGGAAAAGCTTAGTCCAAGAACTTTACAACTTAACCCCATGGACGAAACTTGAGAACCACATTGTGTTTTAATTTATCATATATTTAACTTTTGTCTCTTAGTCCAAGGAATTCAAAACAACGAGTTAAGCCCCATGGGCAAGACTTGACAAATCACATTTTATTTTGATTTATGAGGGACTCCATAACTATTGCCCAAGAGGTTAAACTTGTTAGTCCAAGAACTTCTTAACAACAAGTCAAGATTTATGGGAAAGATTTGAGATTACCACATTACGTATTGATTTATGAGATGTTCTATAATTCTTGCCTTAATGGCAAGACATAGACCAAGAATTTCACAAGTTACGCCCCATGGGCAAGACTTAATACTGTTGAATTCTATCTTCATTTATAATACGTTTTATAATTCTTGCTTATTAGCCGAAGGATTTCAAAATAACACGTTAAGCCCCATAGCGAAGCCTTGATGATATCACTTAGTATTTTAATTTATGAGACACTCTATAACTATTGCTCTAGAGGTAAGACTTGTTAGTCCTAACAAGAAGTTAAGCCCTACAGGTAGGGCTTAACATTGATACATTATGAGACGCAAAATTTACTTTGATAATTTAATAGTATGGAAAAAAGATTTTAAAAAATAGAAATAGACAAAATGGGCAAAAAAAAGAAGGGAAACAAATATATAAAAAAAAAGAAGAAAAAACTGAAAAAAAAATTAAAAAAAGAAAGAGAAAAAAATTACAAGTTAAAAAAAAGTAAAAAGAAAAAAATGAAAAGTAAAAAATAATTAAAAAATAAACAAAAAAATAGAAGTTCAAAAAAAAAGACAAAGAAACAAAGGATTGAGAAAAATAATAAATAAAAGAAAAATAAAGAAAGAAAAAATAGAAAAATTAAGAGGCAGTTGAGTATAAAGAGTTTTTTAAAAATATTTAAGGTGTAGAGGCGAAACAATGTCCTTGACTCAACTTAAAGTGAAAAAAGGACATTTTGTAAGACTTCCCTTATGGAGGTCAAAAAATCAAGACCACTACATTTAGTGGACATTTTGTGTAATTTTCTCCAATAATGTTCATCCCAAATCCAATCAAAATTTAAGAACTACCCAATCCAACACATGTCAATCCAGACCAAGTATTATCATTTCAACACATTGGCTATATCAGTAAAAGGATTTCATATACAAATTCATGCCAACCCCAATATGTCCATTTAAATTGGCAGTACAAAATTTTACCCCCAAACTATTTTCAGATACAGTGCAAACATAAACATTCAATAGAGTGTGATATTTGCACAATGAATTAGACATGTTTTCAATCACAGGTATAAATGGTTATCAACCACCATATTATGTTCTAATGGAATTTATCAGTTACAATGCAATGGTAAATTTCACACCAATTTTTAGATATTCAAATAATTAGGTCATGAAAGCATTGTTGCAAAAACTCTGATATACACATGAATTGAAAGACCTAAGCCAAAAAATGGAAGCACAATGATGAAAAGATACCAGTGTAGGTGAAAGAGAAATAAAAAGATGGAGTCTGGGACTGAGGGATGCAAAACACTCACCAAAACAGTGCTAGTAGTTGTTGGAATTTGATAAAAAATTTGTGTGGGTGGTCGGAGATGATCAGCAATGTGGAAGACAAAGGTAGGGTTATTTGGTAATTTTTTTTGTGCCAAATAAGGGGTAAAGTTTATTTATCCCTTTTTAAATCCTTTACTAGGTCGGGTTAATTTAGGCGGTGTTAGTTCATGAAACCTCAATTACGGACTATTGATAGTTCTACATCCCGTGAACGTGGTTTCATGGATTAATATTTCCACTATTTAAGACCTGGAATCCAGGAATGCTATCCATAGGCCGTGGAACATTCTATGGCTTTTAGGTAGTGTTCGTAGATACCTCAAACACTTAGAGAATTTTTGAAAACTTACCTGGCATCCACGAATCCTATTTATCACCAATAATTCTTTCTACGGCTCGTAAAGTTGGCTCGTGGAACCAAAGTCAAAATTTTCTGCTCACTAGAATTGATTCCATGGACAGTGTTACAAGTTGTGGTTTGAACCATGACTAGCACACTGATTTGTGGATCCTTATTTTCTCATTTTTAGAACTTGTTTGTAGCCTTCACTTATTTCCCATACATTCTCATCAAAATAAATTGTTACCCTGACTTTCCTGATTGTGAGTACAAAAATACAAACAAAACTGCACCTACTAAGCAACCTATGACTCCAAAATAAAAATCAAAAGCAAATACATGAAAACTACAACTAATATCTTGGGTGGAATCCCAAGTAGAACCTGATTTAGTGTCGCGACAAGAATTAGAACACTTGGTTACTCAAAATGCTCCAAGTGTCCATACTTCAATTGTCTTGATTTCATCTGCATCACCAAAGCATGGTTTGATTTTCTGGTCAATGACCTTGAACCTTGTGCCATTACTGCTTTCTAACTCAATATACTCGTGGTTGAATACATGTGTGACCTTGTAGGGACCCAACCACTTAGACTTGAGTTTGCCAGGAAAAAGCCTTAGCCTTGAGTTGAACAATAGAACAAGTCTCTTGACGCGAACTAATGGTTCTCGATATGGCGATCATGATACAATTTCATCCTTTTCTTGTAAAATGTTGAGCTCACATATTCCCTCAACAAAAACTCAAAGAGTTCATTGAGTTGGCCCAACCTTGAAGTAGTAACATCATTCCAATCCAAGTTTATCTTCTTGAGCACCCACATAGGTTTGTACTTAAGCTCAATAGGTAAGTGACAAGCTTTACCAAAAATAATTTAGTAAGGAGCTTCTCAATAATCTCAACCTTAGACTTATCTACCTCTATACAATTTATGGAAAATATGTGTCCTAGCACGATACTTCCTTCACAATAAAGTGATATTTTTCCCAATTTAGCACAAGGTGACACTCTTCATACTATTTCAACACGCTATGTAGAGTTTCAAATAATCCTCAAACGAATTTCCCAAAACACGATGAAATTATCCATAAAAACCTCAATAGTATCCTTCACTACATCCAGGATGATTGATATCGTTCATCTCTGGAATGTAACCAATGCATTACACAATCCAAATGATATCTTTTTGAATGTGAAGGTGTGATAAGGGCATGTATAAGTGGTTTTCTTTTGGTCTTGTGGAGTAATAGAAATTTGGTTGTAGCCTTAATAACAATCAAGAAAATAGTACTAGCATTTTCATGCCAATTGATCTAGCATTTGGTCCATGAACGATATAAGGAAGTGATTATGTTCTATAGATGCATTGAGTTTATGGTAATCCATGCAAACCCTCCAACCTGTGACTGGTCTCATGGGAATCAACTCATTGTTAAAATTAGAAACCATAGTGATACCTCCTTTCTTTGGAATGAACTGTACCAGACATACCCATTCTCTGTAAGCGATCGAATATATCACACCTGTGTCTAACGACTTAATGATCTCCTTACGCTCAACATGTCGTATTAGTGGATTAAAACGTCTTTGGTGTTCAATTCTTGACTTATACTCCTTGAAAAGTTGAATCTTGAAAGTTCAGATGCCAGGTGGGATACCAATGATGTTTGCCATCGTCCATCCAATTGCTCTTTTAAATTTTTTTTGGACCAAAATCAATACCTACCCTATTCGTCATCATGATCTACAGAAATAATCATAGGCAAAGTATTGTTAGGTCTAAAAAAACACATACCTCATGTGAGTTGGGAGACCCTTTCATTCCAACATATGTGGCTCTTCAATGGATGGTCCAAAAGGTGACATTTTGAGGTTTTTCAAGTCTAAGATAAGCTTGAGTTGGTTTCTAGGATATCCATGTGATCCAGGTGCCTTAATCATTTCATCATAGTCTTGGATGCCATCACTCTAAAAATTCATCAAAATAATCGGAGACGTTTCTACACCTAGCCTCTCCTCTATGAGTACATCTGGTTGCACTTCATCAACACTTTCGATCATAGAGGCAATGTTCAGATCATCAAGTCTCTTTATAGACTATAATACATTGAAGACATGTTTTTTTCATTCAATATAAACTTTAGTTGGCCTATCTTCACATCTACTAGTGCTCGCCCAATGGCTAGGAAATGTCTTCCTAAGATTATTTTGATGTTGAAGTCTACTTCAAAGTCAAGTATCACGAAGTCTGCATGGAATATGAAATTTTCTACTTAGATAAGAATATCATGTAGTATCCCCTTATGCTTCTTCACAATACTGTCATCCATCAACAACCACATTGAAGTCAAAGTGGGGGCTCTTAAGCCCCACTACTTGAACATCTCAAGAGGCATAAGATTGATGCTAGGTTTTAATTCATATAGTGCCTTTACGAAACTAAAGTATCTTATAGTGTAGTGAATGGTGAATGATTTGGGGTCCTCCTACTTTTGAACTAAGGACCGTTTTGCAATAGCTCCACAGTGGTGAAGGTCTTGAGAAAGCTCTTGACTCATCCTTTTCTTCTTTGTTACTAGGTCCTACATGAACTTCGACAGGAATTTTTTCAAATACATCAATGAGAAGAAGATTTCTAGAAAACTTCTTCAACATAGAGATGAAATTTAGAGACATCCCCTCCTCATTCTTATTCTTTAACCTTTGAGGAAAATGTCATGGATGCCTCGGTATGGGTTTCAAATTTTTTCATTGCACCACATCTTCACTCATAACATCCTTGGCCTAATCATCTCTAGTATCTACCTATCTACTCTTAGATATCTCCTCCCCAACCATATCATCAACTACCGGCATTGGTGAAATGATCGTCTGCATACCACCGCATGTTATAACTGCCATGCAATGCCCATCGTTCTTTTTATTCTGCATCGTGTTGCTTGGCAATGTACCCTTCTGGATTTGGTGTAATTATGTGGAAATTTGACCAAATTTCTTCTCCAACTATTTAATATCCACCAATGAGACTTAATCTTTTGATTAATCCCCCGAAATATCAACTTTTATTCCTTTCAAAGTCTCATATTGTACATCAGCTTTCTTAAGAAACTTGTCAAACATCTCTCCTTGATTGTTGTCTCTATATGCATTGTCCCTATATGCAATGTTGTATAGATGGTTATGTGAATCCTCTAATGGTAAGACTGAGAACAACCCTCTACACTTCAACATCTGTAGCAACCCATTTGATATGACAAACTTAGTATCCGCTAGGTAACATGATGGCTCCTGTTACATCCACTGTCGTTGGATGAAATTTGTACTGATTTCACACATCTGCTACTGCTTGTTCGATCAATGGTGATTGATTATCCGCCACACGTGGTGGTAGTGAGTTGTGTTCATTCAAGTTCAACACCTCATTAACAATATTATTGGCATTGTCTTGGGCCATTCTTCTCATTGATCTTTATATTTCTTGATTAAATGGAGTCAAGTGATTGCCTCGACTATGCGTAATGGGTATACACTACACTTTTATGTTGAAAAAGAAATAAAAATAGAAAAATACATAAAATAAAGAAATAAGTATTAAATTTTCTAATTAACCTAATTAAACAAATCTAAAAGTCGTATTCCCTAACACCGACACCAAAATTTGATCATACACAAATTACACCTCCCAATTAATGTATAAGAAACCACTATTTCAAATATAGAAGCAAAAAAAAGGTTAGGGTTGATCCCATGAGGAATATGGTGTAGACATGGAGAAATTATAGTAATTTTGAGTAATTAACCGACTTATTTCCAATAGGGTGGGACTTCTGTTGTAAAAAACACTAACTAAAATCTATACTAAGAATAATTTGACTGCAAGTGTTATTGATTCAGTGAGAGAAGTAACTAGAGTATTGTGATCCCCGTGAATTTCTAGCATAATATATCCTCATAATTGTAACCTTTTCTGGTGTGTAGCATGCAGAACTGATAAGTTATATTCACCTAAGTCCTTAGTTCAACATATTGGCAAATTTCACCACACAACTTGGTCTATCTACGGGTGTCGCATTACTAACCCTTACCTTGGTTCCAATACAACCATCCCTTGGTCCGTTTAGGTTGATTAAAAGAGAGCACTCACACTGAATCTATTTATTTATCCCTTATCCCATTCATTACCCCGTTGGTTTGAAAAGTAAGAATAAGGAGAATTCTAACATTGGCCAAAAAGCAATCAAAACAAGGAGATAAATAATACATGCATAAACACTTTCCAAGGATTATAAATTATTCAATTTTGTTACGACCCAAAATTAGATCATGACTAAAGGAAAGTAAAAACAAGTAAAAGCAATCCAAAATACCTAAATAATAACTCCTAAAACTTGGGGTCATTAGTACAAGAGAATCTAAAGTAGTGTGAATGAGTAAATACAACTATCTAAAATGAAAGATATAACACTGTCTGATAATATATAAAATAATGTCTAAAATAGAAAATAATACAGGGAATCTCATAAGACCCATGATGACTCTAAGCTTGAGCATCACCACTAAGATCTTAATAGATGGAGAATAACTATGATAAAATGAGATCAACTACCATGTAGGGATTCTTAGGCTTGGTCTGCAAGAGGAAACAAAGTAGGGGTGGGTTACCAAATATACCAGTAGGTTCAACTTACTAGGTGAGCGAAATCGAACAAGTATGTAATAATGAAGAATCCTATTACTTGCAAAGAAGGTGTTATTGCACAACATAAACATATATAGCAGTAGAATAAGATAACAATGATATTCAATGATATAATGCTGATGTAAAGTATGAAAGCAATGCATGAGGTAGAATCACAGTGGACTCTGGTGGCGGTGTATACATCTACCCAGATGAAGCTACCAGGTAGAACCCATAGGGCTCAATTATTCCTTTTTACAAAACCAAATCGCACCTTTCATCAGAGACACTTTCTAGTAGACCTAATCACTAACTTAGAACTCAAGATTTCATCTCCTTATATCAGAGTAGGACTTTTTTCAACTTCAAGAAATTTGCAACTTTTTCTTTTATGCTTTTGATTTTCTGTAGAGCATTGATAACAACATTCGGTACTAGTAATGCAACCTCACCGAAATCAAACCACCTAATGGATGATCTACACCGTCTATCATACAATGCCTCAAATGGTGCAATCTTAATGCTTGAATGATAACTATCATTATAGGTAAACTCGATAAGTGGTAAATGTTCATCCTAACTTACCTTAAACTACAACACATAAGCTTTCATCACATCTTCAAAAGTGTGAATAGTTCTTTTGACTTTCCCATCAATTTAGGGCTAAAATGTAGTACTCAACATTATCTTGCTACCAAGAACATTTTATAAAGATATCAAACAATGAGAGGTGAATTTGATACCATGATCTGATATGATGGATATTGGAATATCATGCAATCTCACCAATTCTCAGATATTAAAATGAGCATAAACTTTGGTACTAAATATAGTCTTGACTGGTGAAATGTAAGCCAACTTTGTCATGCGGTCTACTATCATCCATATAGAGTCAAAATGCTTTATGGGTTTTGGTAATCGTACTACAAATTTCATATTGATTTCTTCCCACTTCAAAGTAGGAATGTTAAGGTATTGGGATAGGCCACCTGGTCTTTGGTGCTCAAGTTTAACTTGTTGGCAAATAGCATACTCAAACACAATTTTGGCAATGTCCTTCTTCATTCCATTCCACCAATAGATCTTCTTTAAGTCTCTATACATCTTTGTAGTATCGGGATAGATGGAATGTGAAGAGTTATGAACTTTTTGCATTATCAACTTTCTTAACTTGGTATCATTTGATACGCACAACTTTCTTTGATATCGGAGTACACCATCTCCACCTTATGATAAAACTTCTATCTTTCCTTCCATTACTAAGGCTTTAAACTCAACTAAGGGGGATCAACATCTTGCTTGGACTTAACATCCTCAATCAAATAAGATTTAGACCCGTGAAGCACCACTGCTGTAACACCCCAGATTTGAAGCCTATGAGTATAGGAATATTAGCCTAAGAATGACATGGAGTTACTGTATAAGGGTGACATACGACCCACAAGAGGAGTTACAGATTGTATGTGGGTTTTTAGGAGGAGGTTCTTGTCTTGAAAGAAATTATAGATTATAGGTAAGTTACCTATGAGTTATTAGATGACCCATATAATGGATTACGGTCCATAAAAATCCTTCATGGAATGAGGCCAAGAGAATAAAAAAAATTATCTATGTTTGGAAGGACTCTACGAATGCAACCATGACTTGTATTCCCTTATATGATTTGTAAGATGGTTAATGATTTTGGTCCCAAAAAATAATAGTTTCTGGATATTTTCTTACGAATAAGAATACGGGTTGTGCTTTCTTGTATGACCCTTACATTGGCTCTAGTGGTTTGCACTACCAGATTTATTAAGGGTATTTTCAACCTTTACTTTTCCCTTAAACTCTTAACGACTTTATCTAGCCCCTCTATGAACCCTCATTAAATTCCAAACCCCTTCCCATCAAGTCTATTGCAAACAATTCCATTCGTCTATGTTCTAACACGAGTTCATATATGTGTCTACATTAAATGAATATATCTATTTTAACACAACTAATTAGATGTTGTTAGACCTAACAAATTAAAGCTCTTTGAATTATCTTTCCAACGCAACTTGTTTCACCTCATTTGGAGTTTGGACCAAAAGGTTATGTTCATTTTAGTGAAGCACTGTGAAATATCTAGGTTATACGACCCACTATACGGGCCGTGGATTGACTTACGGACCGTAGATGGACTTTCATGGAAACTGTCTGACCAGTGTTAAAAAGGGTGTTTTAGTCCTTTCCTCACACCCTAAGACCAATGCCACGTTGTTTTGACTTCCTGCATGCCCTAAATTAGTTTAATGCCCAAATAATCCTATTCCTAAACCATCCTCCCAAAATATAAATCCCAAATCCTCTCAAGTCCCACAAGGTCCTCCATTGAAGGAAAGGCTAGGGTTTCAGGTTTCTTCACCAAAATTTGTGATTTCTTCAATAAATATTTGGGTAAGGTATGTGGGTTTGATTTGTGAAACCCTCCCTTTCGCAAAGCACAAGTTCCTTATTGTATTTTGGGTTCAAGGTTGATGCTTGTTGTGAAGTTTTGGGAAGTTGATTTAATAATGTTGTTTTTGATACATTCTTGATTATATGAAGTATATTAGTATTATGTTATGACCTATGATGCAAATTGAGTTGAAATTCATGATTTTCTAGTTGGGGTTTTACAAGGACCATGTTGGGTTGATTTGAATCATTCCAAATGCTTATACTATGAATTTATTGATGATTATTGACCCATATAATTATGAAATAATGATTAATTTCATGGGATGAATGTTCTATCTTGAATTCCTATATTATGGAAGTTGGGGTTCTAAAGATATTGATAGGCTTCTTAAATTATGTTTTAAATTGGTGAATCATACTACTCTTATACATGAATAGATAGTAATTGTCATGATTCCATGACTAATTGTGATTGTTCCTAACTTATGAAATTTTGGGTTATGAAGTTGATGGAGAGTTTCTTGATTTAACTTAAATTTATTCTTTAGGGATTATTATTGTATATGAATAAAGTATAAATCAAATTAATTTCATGAATTGGTGTATTGACTAATGTATCTTATTCATTTCAAGTAATGGATTCTAAAATGGTTTATGGGTTACTTCAAGTATGTGTTGGTTATCATGGATACATATGAGTGCTAACATCTCCTTGAAGTTCCAAGATCCTAAAGCTAATTTTACATGTATTAATACATTGCACCATGAGATGTCACATGACATGACATGCTCTTAGAATGATATTGAAGTTATATAAAGTTATGTATTATTTAAAGTTCTTACTTATGATGTTATGATGCACAAGCTTATAATTGTCATGACTATACTCTTGTCTATATGTTATTTGGGGCTATATCCATTGGAGTCAAGAATGAATGCATGAAAGGAATGTGAGTCCCCACCTAGTTATGATCATGAGTCTATTATGACCTGTTAGTAAAGGGATATGAAATGATGACCTGTTAGTAGAGGGATATGAAATGGTAACCCATTAGTAGAGGGAAATGAAATGATGACCCACTAGTAGAGCGATATGATATAATGCTAGCCGATAGTAGAGGCTTATCTATGAAAAAGGAGCAATCTTTGTGGTGATTATTAATGTTCTAAATTTTTATGGGTCGTGTTAGTAGAATAGTTCTACACTAATGATTTCATGATTCGTGCTTATGAATTTTCAGTGAAAGTGTCACGACCCGAATGGGGGCCTAGATGTGAGATGGAGAAAGAGGACCCGAAGACCCTCGATCAATCCATCATAGCATCATTACACTCATCATCGGTTCGGAAATGCGGAAGCTAAATCATGTAGCACAAAAGCTCTAAGAGTTTAGGGCCTTGTGACTCAAGCTATGGGGACAATACGGGGAAAGGGATAAGCATGCTTACACATAGCACATAGTCACACAACATGGTCATCATGCAAGCCATTGTAATAACATGATAACACAAGCCATGATCATAACATGAAGACATAATCATAAGTCAAAGGGGAATAACATCACATAATATATTCAAATATCCAACATACAATCCCAATGTACAAGAGTAAGGTTTTTTCCAAACATGCCTCTACATAGAATAGGGGGGCCTCGATAAGCTTTAGGCTCACCCTCAAGTCTAGAAAATAGATACCTACAAAGTAAAGGTAGATAGATGGTCGCTATTTCCCTTCAACAATAGGGCTCACTAATACAAGTCTTCTCAAGAGTATCAAGCGTCGTCCGGAAGAATGTAATAGTCACCCTCGTACCCTACATGGTGAGAACATGTAGAAATAATATGGGTTAGAACGATTAAGTACTAAGTATGCGGGAATACAACGCATATGATGATATAACCTAACCAAGCAACATGTCAAGTGATACGAAAGAAGTGCACGTAGCCAAAGAACTATATAACAATATGCTATGCCGTGATGCATGAAATGTAACCCTATGATCATATATAAATAGCGGGGATGGAACCTCAACCGAAAAAGAAAAAATTATAAGGACGAGCCACTATCCAAACCTGGTACCATTTGCCAAATAGTACCCTAAGCACTCTTGACTCCGCGCAACTTAACTGAGATTCCCTATAGGGAATTAACCCATGGTGGCATATGGTTTGACAGAATATACGGGGTCTTGGGTCGCCCCATTTAGTTACCTATTCCCTCGGTTCTAAGCTCATCCCACAAGAATACATATAGGTATATGCATCATTTAAATCCAGAAACTTGTGCTTACTTTCAAAACATGCATACTTAGTCAAAACAAAACCATAGTTCAAACTCATGCTTGTATAAAAAACTTACCAAAACTTGCAAACTTGTCATGATCATGTCTTATCAATGCATAAGAGTAGCCCATCTAATAGCTTATCATATCAAGCCTTGTAACTTGTCTTAACAGAGTGCTCAAAGAGCCTTAACAGAGAGACTATGTGATCAAAAGCCTTAACTTAACTTATCATACTTGCAAAACTTGAATCCATGAAGAGTTTCAACATAACCATAACCATGCTTCTGCCATGCATGAAGTTCAAGATCATGGGTAATGGAATTCAAACTTGATTTACAACTTGTAACCAACTTGATCATAAAACATGTAGAAATCCATGAATAAGTCATAATACAAGTTACCCATGCTTAAGTAAATCATGAAATTTAACATGCAACTTGAGAAATTAGGGTTTCATAAATCATCCATTAAATCAAGAGTAAATTCATGTTTAAATTACCTAAATACTACAGCACTCAAGTCCCAACCCTAAACTACAACAATATTGGAAGAACCCATAACTAATTGGAAAGCTTAAAATCAATTTAAAAGGGTTAGGGTTCTTAGGATCTTCAAGGATGAAAGAGGATCCTTGAATAAAGTCCCACATACCTTAATTCAAGCAACAAGTCACTAAAATCGAACTTAGACCAATCTTCTTCCCTGAATTCTACAAGCTAGCTTCAATGGAGGTCAAGAGAGCCATAGGATCTTAAGAGAGTGTGTGGGAGAGTTCTAATATATGAATGAGGGTTTAGGGGATGATTTAGGGGTTTAGGGTACCCTAAGGGACCAAAAGGGGGCTTAGGAAAATGTTAAATCACGAAAATACCATTAATAAACCAGAAATTTTCACTGAACACAGCACCCAAACGACTGCTAAAGTGCCGTCAAATGTCCACATGGGCCGTCTACCATCCCGTCAAGATGTACTTAGCCAATTTTCCATACGAACTCTCGGAGGACTTTCTGTTACATTTGATGAGCAACCAAATGGACCATCTAGGGAGAGACGACCTATGTCATGCACCGTATGAGGTCATTTAACCCCAAAAATCATGCCCAAGCCTTGTCCTAGCCACTGTCCAACTTCACGGGATAGTGGACGGCTCGTTAAGTGCCGAACGACTCGTTAAAGGTCCCATCAACCTACACTTAGTTTAGGGGTGGTTTCATGCCACACCAAGTTCACTGTGACATCCCACGGAAGCCTAGACGTACTGTTCAAAGTTTCACGATCCGTACAATTGTCCTTAGCCATTTTTCTGAGCATATCTCCAATGGCTTCCAAATTTTAGACAGTCTCACTATTTGGACCATATCTCCCTCATCCGATATCCAAATTGGGTGAAACCACTTTTGTTGCAAGTCTAACTCCAAGATCTTCAATTTAATATTTAGTATCTCACATAGTTCATTCCACATCAAATGTTATGACTATTTGAAGTTGACTATCAAAACTGTCCCTCTAGGCCACTTTCTAGCTCGATTTGCATTCGGCCACCTAAACGTAACCCATGGCTACCAAAACTCATACATGGCTTGTAGTACATCCTATAATTCCAATCATAAGTAGATTCCAAAATATTTCGAGTTGTTACAGATAGTTTTACTTAGCACCGAGTGGACTTTGGGATGAATGCATAAGATCCACATTAGAAAAGGTGTGAAACCGTTAGTATAATCACATTGTCCCATAACTACGTTCCACCATAGGAAATAGGAGTCACCCGCTAGTAGAAGTTAAATTTAGACCAACCAATAGTTGAGGTTGCTAAATAGTAAGGCTTTAGTGGATCCACTTACGAATGTAGGAGGTCACCTTGGCAAGTGATCTCCCCCTTTCTCTGGTGTAGAGGAAACATCAGGACTCCATGATTATCTCACATGGTTTATGTCGGTTAGAAGGTGTTCTCACATATGTTCAAAATTCTCATTATGCCCCCAAGATGTCTTCATGTGATGATTAATATTGGTTCATTCATATTATGTCCAAAGGTGTTTTGAAGTTCCCATGGTTTATTGTTTTACACATTCAAATGGTATCTCTGCTAATGTATAAGACCAAGTTTTCAAGTAGGTAAGGTGGTCTCCATTATGATCAAAAATGTTTGTTGCACAATAAAATGGTCTTTTAGGTAAAATGGTGTATTATTCACCCAAAGATATTAATTTTTTAATTGTGGTCCTTAGCCCTGTTTCCCCTAGTTTTCTATCTCATCTTAGCGTTTTATGCATATCAATGCTTATTATATGTAACATGGATTGGGTAATGTACCTTCAGGGGTCTCATTCACCATGTAACGACCAAGTCCCTAGGTCGAGTCGTTACAACTCACCACCATTTCCAGATTCATTTAGCTTTATCCCTTAGCTAACCTATGGACTTCTTTGGCCAACTCCCTTTTCCCATATCATCAATGTGATATACACTACCCATTCAAACTCTACTAACGGTATTGGCTACCACATTGGCCTTTCCTAGATGATACTTATTGCTCATGTCATAACCTTTGAGTAACTCTAACAACCTTTGTTGTCTCAAAATAAGATCCTTTTAGGTGAATACATGTTGGAGGCTCTTGTGGTCGGTGAATATATCCATATCAACCTTATACAAGTAATATCACCAAATCTTCAAGGAAAATACTACAACTGCAAGGTCAAGATCATGAATCGGGTATTTCTTTTCATGCACTTTTAATTGTCTCAAGGTATAAGCAAGCACACCCCCACAATTCTTTCCGTTAAAAGTTTTATAGAAGGAAGTAGCACCCACAATAGATCCTAACGACCTCCAATGAAAATTTCTTTTGCACTATATGATCCAGAATGTCGAAATTATTAGAGTTACATTTGCCAAAATCAGAGTCCAAACAAGCCCAAAACAACAAAAATGGGTTGCTAAAAAGCATGGGTGACATGGCACGTTGTGGCATTGCCATGTGGCATAGCATACTGCTGCCATCAATAAGATGGTACGGCTGCACCTCATTTTTTATCTCTTGTTTCATCCAATTTGAGTGATTCAAAAGGCTAACTTGTGTATTATTTTAAGAGGAATATTGTGGAAGTGTCAAAAATGGCTATTGGTACACTATTTGAGGTATATTTGCTGATTATTTCCACTACATATCTATATTAGTTACCAGAAATTTTGAATATTGATATCTCTTCCATTTAGAATCAAATTTCTGTGAAATTTTAGGCTAAATTATACAAATGTTCATGAGAAGCATCATGGAGACCTTATATTTCAGCTTTGGTACACGTGTAATGTAAGAATTATTTATGGGGTTTGTTTGGTATTTTAGGCGTGGGCCTCATTTTTTTCCATTTTGGTTGCAATTGATGTATTTTCTCCAATTTCTTGAGATTTTATAGTTGAATCAACCATATTTACCGTGTGATTCATGTTTTGACAATTGAGCAGCGTCTAGAGGTAATAATGAAGGGGAAAGCTTGAACAAAATGATTAGGAACATGAAAAATCACCTTCTATGTAGACTAGGCTCCATTATTCCTTAGACTGAGTTGAAATGGGTGTTGTGGTGATATGTGGATTGAATTTATTTACATGTATGTATTGTATGTAATGGTATGAGATGTATATGTTTTGTATGATGCTATGAGATGGTGGTAACTATATTGAGTACAATATTTATTATAGCTCCTATATTAGCTTAATTCTGCCATTGTTAAACTACAAAAAGAGTTGGTAAGGGTTAGATATGGTTGATACCATGTGATAGGTATGTATACTTGACTTCACTCTAGGTATATGCGTATATAGCCTGATGCTGTTTATATATGATGTTTGTGAGGCTAAGTATTATCTATACTCTCTGCTGGAAAATTTCCTGATATATATATATATATATATATATACCAATATTAGTATATACATATACATATACATATACATATTACTAAACTAGTGTAAAAGCATATTCAACAAGATATAAATATATCACAACTAGCCAACCATAGTTATTCAGTATAGATATAAATATATCACAACTAAACTAATGGTTTGATGATGATCAAGTTATGCATGTCCCTTATACTCTTGAGTTATGCATGGGTATTGTCTAAATGATGTTTTAAAGTTAGATTTGACTTGAATTGCTCATGAACTACTCTTAAATTGAATGTAAAGTTTGAATTCCATTACCTGTGCTATTCATATTATTCCTCATGGAATTACATGCATGATTCATTGTCACGACCCGGATAGGGGCCTAGATATGACATGGCGAAGGAGAACCCGAAAGTCCTCGATCAAGCCATCATAGCATCATTTT